>PVKB01003995.1:0-165583 GCA_004027205.1 Ctenodactylus gundi
GGGAGCGCCACTGGGCCCAGCCATGTCAACCAATATACCGCTCCATTCCCGTATTTCTAGTACTTCAGGAGTTAGAGGGGCTCCACCCAATTCGGGGTAACGTTTTTGGCGAGAAAATTTCATAGACGGTAGTGTGAATATCAGCAACAGCTTAACTGTGCTGTTTCTCTCCAGCCTTGCTTGTATTACACCATCCTTATTACCATCTGATTCACACTCATCTGTTAAAAACTCTGGTTTTAAGTACTGCCTTCTCTAAGAAAGCCCTCCTTGATTCTGGCACTCTCCCAACCCTAACCACATCCTCGCACATATACAAAATAGCCCACAGCTTTCCTTCAGAGCCCACTGATATTACTGCTTTTTACCATGTGACTTAATTCCTCCACATTTTCAGATCTACCAGTGTAGATATGTGACAGAACACTTAAATGTGTGCCAAACGGAACACAAAGCCCAGTGTATCGCACAGAATTCAAACATCACAGGAAAAGTGTATAACAAAAAAAGAATCACTATCTACTCAGGACAGATTCTGCTATAACTTTCATTAGTACATGTAATGAAGATGCCACTGCTTAAAAAGCTGTATGATGTCCTGAAGTATAGAGCTACCATAAACAAGGATATCCACAGAATGCCCTCAAGATACTAAGTTCTAAATGGAAGGAAGAGGAGAAATCAGAAAATAGCTTCCTCCCCTATAAAATAAGCTATATAGCCACATGGGGTGGTGCATGCCTGCAATCCCAGCACTTGGGAGGCTGAGACAGGAGGATTGCTCTGAGTTCAAGGACAGCCTTAACTCCACAATGAGTTCAGGACCAGCGTGGGTTATCGAACAAGACCTTGTCTCAAGGAAAAAAATTGTGACCACTGAAAACTGTCAACGTCACCACTCATTCATGAAGTCCTATAAAACAGACAGAAATAACAAATGTCCTTTTATTATCAATGAGAGATCTTGACATGGATGTATGACCTGTTCTCGGGTCTATTTCTGAGCTGGGTTCTCACAAGAATACATGTGAGTTTCCTAACACTTAGCTCTGTAACAACCTAATTATCATACTGAGATTTCACAGGCCCCAGCCAGTTAAAGTTTCCTCTGAATATGTGGTACAAGGCAAAGTGGAAACATACCAACGATAACATAACCCAGCACTCAGGCAAGTCACAACAGATCCTGGGCAGCTTCCCTCTTCGGATGCCACTACCCACTTCCAACAAGGATCCCAGTAAAGACCTGCAAACCTGAAAGGATTATGTATTACCACAGGTATGTTATGTTTTGGTCTCAGGATAGATGAAGGCTGTATTTCCAGCTCACTTTACAAGGTATGTGTTAGGGCCACAACAGCCACACATACAAGCAGCCACCTCATCCATATCGTACACCTGCAATACTGTTATTACGGACGCTGGCAATGCCAATGGGACCACAAAGATAAGGATGGCTCAGACTGACACTGTCCCTGCCCTCAAGAACCCTATGGTGAAGTAGGGTAGAAAATCCTGGTCTTGACTTAATCTGGCCTATCCAGAGAACTCAGCAAGCCAAACACTTGAGAAACACAAACTCCTGGCAAGTGGCTCCCAGGTTATTACTAGAATACCTAAAGAAGAACCTTAAAAATAATGTTTTAATGAGCTAAAAAAAATGAACTACTGAATGGTTTAAAATGATAGAATACCCACTGGCTACAAACAGTTGGAAAAAGCTTCTTTCCCACCAATAATCAAAGAAATACCAGATGAAATGAAAACATTTTGCTTCTCACATTAACAAGGTTATCTTTTTTTAAAAAAAAATAACTGAGATTATCAGTGCTAATAAGCAAACCAGGTAAATAAATACACATGGCTGAGAGAAATATAAACTGGTAGGAAAGTCAGGGTGTGAGTGGACAATGTGTTCTCATCAAGGCCCACAATGGACACAGTGGCCTGGCCCTCATCTACTCATTCCTCATTTCTTCCCTCACTGACATTCATTTCGTTCTTTTGTTCCCATTTTCCCCAATAACCTTTGCTTGTCTCTTTTCCCAGACTTCACATATTATTCTTTCATTTGCCAAATCACTGTCTGTGTTCTGCATCTCAGCTCAAATACCTCTCCTTAAAGAAGCTTTTCCTGGCCAATCCCACACCTTCATTAGAATCCTCACATTACATCTCTGATATTCCGATATAACAACTATGCCATTTTTTAAGCATTTACCAAATTTGTAGCTACAGACTGGCTTGTATAAATCTTCGATTAATCTTTCTGTCTTTCGTAAAACTGTAAGCTCCATGACAATGACAGCTTCATTTGTATCATTTGTCACTCTCTAATACTTTGAACTAAGTTGAAACTCAGTATTCACTGAATAAATTTTCAACATTAAAACGGCGAAATACTTCAGGCGAATATTTCCACTTCTAAGGACATAATCTAAAATGTGGAAAAGGCTTTAAAAGAAGCTCATCCAAACATTAAATGTGAAAAATAGAAAATGATTCAAGTGTGGGATAAGTGAAGGATGGCATAGAATAGAACATTATACACCCTTTCAAAGGCTACCTATGCGGTTAGAGGAATAGCACAGCAGTTAAGAGTGCTTGCCTTGCAAGCACAAGGCCCTGAGTTTGATACTCCAACACCACATAAACTGGGCATAGTAGCACACACCTGGGAGGCTGAGGCAGGAGGACTCCTGGGAGTTCAAGGCCAGCCTGGTTTACCCCAGTGAGCTCAGGACCAGCCTGGATTACAGACCAAGACCCTGCCTCAAAAAAAAAAAAAAAAGGCTACCTATAAAAATATTTCAATGGCATATGAAACATGAAAGAGAGACACACAACCAGGTCTACAGTATTAGACCAGAAGAATACTGGTGGGGAACAAGCCACAAGTGGACAGGGGCTTCTCTGGAAATTGGATCTGTGGGAGCTGGTTTGTTGTCGCTGTTGAACTTAAGGATTCTATCTAGTATCTGTCTTCAAGAACCCAGCATAATGTCTGATAAATAAGAATGAGAAACTGATCATCTCTAAGTACTGGTGTAAAGTAGACTAGGAAGTTCTCTAAGTCTCATTATAAACAGAATCATTTAATAAACTGAGATGCTTAAGATTTGGGCATTTGGGCCTTTTCAAGTAAGAACTAATCTAGAAAATCCTTGAGGCTTCTTGAAGAACATGATGAAATAACTTCTTTCCCCAAGAAAGTATCATAATTTGGATCAGAAACTGCCCACTCAAGACTTTCACTTCTCCCAGCAATTAGTTGCTACCTCCTTGTGCAACCCAATAGTATGAAAAGGTACAGTACTTCCTTTACAGAAAAAGTACACTAACTGCCCTTTCTCCTCCACTCAAAATCTAAACACTTCCAAAATGCTATACCAGTAAGAAAAAAAAAAAAAAAAACACCATAAAAGGGGAAACAAGGATGGCCGTTCCACCCTCATTACCTTCATGTAACTCTTCCCATTCTACCCAGTTCCCCACACAACACACACACAGAACAGTTACCCTACAGAAAAACACTTTACATCAGCAACAACAGCAAGAACAGGGAAAGTTTTTAAAGGTGACTTTCACAACAAGATTTAAATATGGGAAACACAAGCAAATGTAGGGCTAAGAATGCAGATTAGCGTTGGAATGCTTGTGCTGGATGCAGGAGGCCTTGGGTTTGAACCCTGGTGCCACAAAAATAAAGAATGCAAAATTGAACAAAAGATCTATAAGATCACTACAGAGAAAACTATAAGACTTCACTGGATTTGAGACCAGCCTCACAACAAAGCAAGATCCTGTCTTAAAAATGACAACAAAACAACAACGAAATTTTGAGAACACCTAAATACCTGGGGTAAATATACTATATTCATAATACAATATTCTGAAAATACCAATTCACCCCAAATTAGTTTATATTAGATTTAAACTGGATTCAAAACAATTCTAATCAAAATCCCACACTGATGTTAAAATTAGTATGAAAATGCAAACCACCAAAATTAGCCAAGAAAAATACTCATGAAAAAGAACAGGGTAAAAGGAGCTACTTCTCGGGGCGCAGGAATGGCACAGCGGTGAAAGTGCTTGCATAACAAGCACAACACCATGGCTTGGTTTCCCCAGTACCACATAAGCCGGAGTGTTGGCACACACCCGTAATCCCAGCACTGGAAGGCTGTGGCAGGAGGACTGCCTAAGGCCAAGGTTAGCCTGGGCTCCACGGTGAGTTAAGGACTAGCCTGGACTACAGAGCAAGACTGTTTCAAAAAAAACAAAACAAAAGGAGTTAATTCTCGCATATATCAGGGCTACTAGTTATCCTACTTAAAACTCTGAGCTATTGGGTAGGCAAAGACAAACAGACCAATGGAAGCAAAGAGTGAGCTGAGAAACACACTCACACATAGGTAAGTCCTTGATATACGAATGATCAGTGGGGAAAGATGAGTATTTTCAATAAATAGGAATCTTCTTGGGGGTTGAAATTAACTTAAATCCTACCTTATTCCACACAAAAAATTATTTCCAGACACACAGACACAAAACTAATTACAAAGACTCAATTACACTAAATTCAGAAAATATTCATCCAGAGAACCACCAAGAGGGATGTTACTCAATGACAGAGCACTTGTCTAGCACACACGAGACCTTAGTTTGGTCCCCAGCACTAGAAGGAAGAGGAAACAACAACAAGATACCATAAAGAGAAAGAGGAAGACAGACCAGAGCGGGACATTTTATCTCCAACACATATAACAACTAATATTCAAAATATTTAAAGAATTCTTTTCATTCAAAAAGAAAAGACAACGCAATAGAAACTGGGTAGATTTATAGCTCACCACTTCACAAAATAAATTCAAGTAATGGACAGACATAAAAATATGTTTTCAACTTCAGTAGAAAACAGTGAAATAAAACTCAAGAACACGGTATCTCTTTACAGTCAACAGAGTGGAAAACCATTCCAAGTGTTGGCAAGGACATGGAGGAGTTTAAACTTCATATATTGCTTGAGCATATATGAACTGCTAGCAATCAATCTGGAAAACTGTTTAGCATCACCCAGTAATTATAGTTAAAACAGAAATTTCCATTCCCACTTGTCTATGCACATGTGCAGGGATATATGAAGGATATTCACAACATTGCAGAAATAACCTTAAACTGAAAACAACCCAAATGTATAGCAGCAGAATGGATTTTAAAGTTATAAAATGGTTATCCACAGGAGCATCCACTATACAACCACGAAATGGATGAATGGATGAATGACAATAACATGTAAGTTGAATGAATGCCACCTAAGCTGACCAAAGAAGAATACAGACTTGTTCCATTCAAATAAATTTCAACTAACCTCTAATGTTTAGGAATGAATATATAGCTGGGGAAAGAAATGATCCGCTATTACGATACATTCATTCACTGGGTGCCAAAATTCCATGAGCTAAAGCCAAAAGTTGGGTCATTACAAGAGTTTTCCAGGCCTCTCCAAGCTCAGGCTGGACAGGATGCACAGACAGATCAATTGTATCTTTGAAATCTAATATGAAAAAATATGCCTTGTGACTACTTACCAATTATTTCCAATTAAGCCACCAAGGGTTGGGTTAACCAAAGGACTCTTCTATTTTTAAGGACTCTGACTCCTCTGTTTAGGAAACAGAGGTACCTGGACCTTGACTGCCTACTGCCCAGCAAAAGCCCTTACTAACCCACAGCTTTTCCATATAAAGTATCCTTCTAAGTCAAACATCTGAAAAGAAGTAAATTTCCCACTCATAGTATTTCTCAATACATAGTATGGCACATCCATTCATGAAAAAATCCTCTCCCAGAAAGTTCAGGATATTCTATTATAGAACGCCATATTTTATAAAAGAAATGTGAATCAGAACAACACTATGGTTTCATCTTACTCCAGTAAGAATGGCTGGTATGAAGAACTCAAAAAAAAAAAAAATGCTGATACGGTTGTGGGAAAAAAGGAATCCTTATACTTTGTTGGTGGGACTGTCAACTGGTATAGCCATTATGGAGAGTAATATGGAGATTCCTCAAAAAAACCTGAAAACTGATATCCCATTTGACTCAGTTATACCTCTCCTGGTTATCTTCCTAAAAGAATTAAGTCATCAAACAACACTCATACACGCATACCACGTTTTAGCAGCACAACTCACAAAAGCAACCGATATGTCCATCGACAGCAATGGAGAAAGAAGATGTGGCTCATTTACACAATGGAGCACTGCTCTGCCATAAAGGAGGACACATACGAAACATCCGTAGAGAAATGGATGCACCTTGACACCATCATCCCTACTGAAATGAATCAGGCACAGCTAGTTAAATACTGCACGGTCTCTCCAGTAGGAGAAAACCAAAGTATAAAAGAGTGAGAGCAAAGCAAAAGAGTGATGGAAAGAAAAAGGAAGGGAGACTGTATACAGGGAAAGGAGACATGGGGGCATGAAGTGGTGGGAAGGTGGAGGGAAGTACAAATGATCAAGAGATAGGCATATGCTCCAATTTTTCAAGTTTAATATTATTATCTATCAAAAATACTAATAAACAGAATACATTTGGAAGAAATAGAATGCTATACTTCCTGGTGTCAAAATCTTATCAGGGATTTTTCTATTTCTACTTTTACCCTCAGTTTCCTACAAATGCCCATAAAAAGACCCAGTATAAAATCTACTAACTTTCTCACCAATGCATCCAGCCTCTTTCTCTGGGCTGAATGCTGAGGTTAACAAAATTTAAGAGGTAAGTAGAAAAACACAGCAAGTGCTATGAAGAAAAGGTAATAGCAGGAAAGACACAGTGAAAAAAGCCAGGAAAAGGTGATGTCACAAAAATGTCAGTGGAGTAAGTGTTTCCAGTCTGAAGGAGTGGACAACTACGGCAAGTGTGGCAGGGAGGTCAGACAGAAGCCTAAGAAGTGAGGCCCCTCACTCGAGACCGCCTCTCAGCTTCTCCTGCAAAGCTTTACTTCTCCATAAGCCTCTTCTTGCTTGAAAACATCCATGAACTTCAACTTATTATTCTTAATCATATCGAGAGTTCCTGAACCTGGACATCAGGCAACAGCCGTGGTAACAGCCTTAGAAACAGGGAGTAGGGGAGCAAGTCCTGTGGAAAGGGATGAGATGAAGAAAAGAGCATGCAGCCTTCATTACATCTTTAGACCAGAAGATGCCATGACGTTTTAATGTAACCTTGCATATACATGCCTTTCTTGAGACAGCGTCTTGCTCTATAGTACAGGCTGGTCCTGAACTCACTACGGAGCCCAGGCTGGCCTTGAACACATAGCAATCTTTCTGCCTCAGCCTCCTGAGTGCTGGTATTACAGGCCTGCACCACCACACCCAGCTTACATGGTGCTGGGGAATCAGGGCCTTGCACTTATTAAACAAGCACTTTAAGAGCTAGGCTACACTCCCATCCCCAGCACAGTGACATGTTAAGGTTACATACTGTGCACAATTCCCCAGGATAACTAGCCAGTTGGTTATTTCCAAAACAAGGCATATAGCATTCCAAATGATACCAGAAAGGATTCTTCCTCCAAACCTCCACGCTGAAAATAGAGCCCAAGGTCTTCATGTTGTATATCCTTAGCCCATTTTCATTTTTTGATTTTGAGGCAGTTTCACCCAGTGAGTAAGAAGCCCGGCCTGGGCTTGAACTTGCACCCCTCCTGTCTCAGCCTCCCAGAATACTGGGTTGACAGCCCTGCACCACTGGGTCTAGCTCCAGGATTAACTTATAACTTCTGTTGTATTTTTTGTATTGTTTTCTTTTGTTCTGTTTTTTTGAGACAAAGTCTCACTCTGTAGTCCAGGCTGGTCCTGTACTCACTATGTAACTCAGGCCAGTCTCAATCAAACAAACAAACAAAAAACTAAGAAGTGCCTACTCCATCTATGACACCTAACTCTAAACATGACTCAAGAAAGAGTTCTCAAAGAGAATAAGGTTTAAACAGCATCTTTAAGGATGAGTAAGAGAAAACAAGACGAGCAGGCAAAAGAAGGGGCATCCCAAATGCAGAAAAAGCAAAGGGGGTTGATAAAGCTTGGCATTTCTATAACCCAGCATCAAAACAGAAAGAAATACCATTTATGACATCTACCAAGAAAGATAGCCAGCAATAAACTGATACATTTGCGTGACCTTTAAAAGAAATCTACAAAAATATGTAAGACAGTTAAGAAAACCCATTTACTCAGAGAGGTAAGATTAACTAATGGACAGGAAGGTCCATATATTAATAAAATGTGTATCTTCCCTCCTACTCCTATAAATGATAAATTTCCAAATCAAAATCCCTACAGGTATACCAAAAGATATATACACAAACTTCGGGGCAACATAATTTTTAATAGCTCTAAACTAAAACCATATACCCATCAACAATAGAACACACAAATGAACTGCGTATATCCATATAACAAAATTATATAGCAATGAAAATAAACTATGGCCACAAAAAAATTCAACACAGACGTAGGATATGGCAAAAAAAAAAAGACACCTACAGAACACTCACAGCATGACTACATCTACCTAAGTCTAAAGCAAGCAAAGTGCCCTATGCAGTGGCACAGCCCATAGTCCCAGATACTTGGGAGTATGGGGCAGGAGGATCACTAGAGCCCCAGAGTTTGAGTCCAGCCTAGGAAACATAGTGAGACCTCAGCTCCAAAAGATAAGTTAATATATAACTACAATATGTAACTATTGGGGTAAAACAAATTAACTTAAATTCCAATACGTAAAACAAGGTCTGTGGTGACAGAAATCAAGACAGTAATTTTGTGCAGGAAGATGAGAACACTGACTGAGACGAGGCTCAGGGGAGTTCCCAGGGTGCTGGTAATGTTCTATCTCTGCATTCAAGTAACAGTTACACGCAGTTATATTCATTTTGTGAAAACTCGGTAACACTTAGAAGCTATGTATTACTCTATATTTATGTTAAAATCAGAAATAGAGAGTTTTTTAATGTCTACAATTTACTTTCAAATGCATAAAAAAATCAACTGGTAGATGTAGACAAACACATTATAAAGTGAATATTATAAAATATCTAGTAGAGTAGAATCAAAGAGTAGGGCAAGTTGGTTTGGTAATTAAACTCTATCTCGATTTTTTATGATTAAATACTGAAGACAATCCCAAGGATTTTAGAATTTTTTATTTATTTATTTATTTTGCACTTGAGAAGGTAATCTTACTATCATGGAAAGTTAAAAGGGCAAGAATAGCCAAGAAATGTGGTGGTGCTTGCCTAAAGATCCCAGCACTCTGGGAGACTGATGCAAAAATTAAGGCCAGCCTGGGCCTTAACAGGACAGCTACTTAACAGGACTTTGTCCCAACTAGAAGTGTTTTAAAATAGGCAGAGAATCTGGCTCAGTGTAAAGTCCCTGAATTCAATTCCCAATGCCACTAAGAGAAAAAAAGGAAGAGACAGGAAAAAAAGTTTGAAAAAATGGCTAGGAGATAAATACCCACCTAACAGATGACAAGATTTAATATTAAGCAACACTAAAACATAGTGCTGACAGAGGGATGGATAGAGAGACAACTGAGACAGAAGAAAACAGACAACTTAATTCATGCACATCCAGAAATAAAATAAGACTAGTATTAAAGATCAGAAGAGAATTCAGGACCAGCCCGGGCTACAGAGAGACCCTGTCTCAAAAATTATACAAAGTAAAATATAAAGAGCAAATAGATCAGATTAAGAGGAAATATAAATTACCCGTTTATTTTGGGAGTACCAGAGATCAAGCCCATAGCCTTCAAATTGACCTACATCCCCAGCTCATTTTTGTTTTTGACTCTGAAACAAGGGCTAAGTCACTAATTTGCCTAGGCTGGGTTCAAACTTCTGATCCTCCTGCCTCAGGCTCCCAGAGCACTGAAATTAAAGGCCTGTGCCGCTGGGGTCCAGCTTTTATTTAGTCTTGCACTACAGAGGATCAAACTGCCTAGGGCCTTTACTCTAAGCTATGTCCTAAGCTCCACCATTATTACTTTTTTTTAAATTTTGAGACACAATCTTGCTAAACTCCTAGAATGGGCTAGAACATGTGATCCTCCTGCCTTAATCTTGTACTACAGGCTGGTACCACCATGCCTAGCTACTTTTGCTTTCATCACACAGAAAAATCACTGAAAATTATTGAGCTAAGGAGAGTTCTGAGAGGCACAGTATAAGATAGGGTAAGTTTTCTGATGACAGGTTTAACATTTACTTCCTACCTTGACATAGCTTATAACACACTGAGGCGTAGTAAATATTTGCTGAATTAACCAATTTGTGCAAAGAATGGGGAGCAGGAGACAGAGATACTAGAAGACAAATCAATTACAGGCGGGTCATGGTGGCCCCGTCGGCAGCCCCACCACTCTGGAAGGCTAAGGTAGGAGGGTCAAAAGTTGAAGCTCAGCCTCATAAGCTAGTGACTTAGCAAGACTTTGTGTCAAAATCAACATCAGAAAAGGGCTGGGATTGTAGGTCACTGCAAAGACTCTGGCCTTAATTTCCCAGTACTAGGGGCAGTGGGAAGGGGAAAGCTATTATAGTTACTCAGGCAGAATACGTTAGGTTTACAATGATCACCTAAATTTACCACTGTCTATTTCATGAGATATATTAAAATTATTAGAAACTGGGCCCAGGACATAGCTCAATGGTAAGAGCACAAGCAGAGGCCCTGAGTTCAATTCCCCAGCTCTACATAAATCCACCATGGTAGTGCACACCTGTAATCCCAGCACTCAGCAGCAGGAATACTGCTGTGAATCTGAGGCTAGCGTGGGATGTATTGTGAGTCTGAGACCAGCCTGGACTAGAGTGAGACCCTGTCTCGAAATTACAAGAAACTACCAAAAGAAACGAAATAAAGGATCTACAACAAGATAGACACAAAGATTCAGGTAATGCAGTAATTCCACACGTACTCACCATTCTTCCGCTCACTAAGTGGAGGCAAGTTGGGATTCCTGCCAGGGTGCAGGCCCAGGGTCAGCTCGGGCTGCAGGGAGAGCTCCTGCAGCTCGTTGGCAACAGCTTCACTCTGGGGACTGGGGGCCGCAGACAGGGACACGAGCACTGGTTCATCGTCATTTTCGCCAGCCCCTCCTCCGTCCAGCCCGTTCACAGCAATGACGGAAGGGGGCAGGCACACCACACTGGAGAAATCCACTTTGGCTTTCGTGATGGCAACCTGGAGGTGAAAGAAGAAACAAAAAGTGAGGTGGTACCATGAAGAAACTATACCAATGATCATATGCTAAGTATTCATGTTATAAATTACTTAAATAGCAAACTACTGTTCTTAAAAGCTTTTTTGAAGTAAGCTAGCATCATTTCTAAATATGTTCACAGAACGCATGATGCTTCAAGCCTGATACTGTCCTCAACTAGTTCACTCTGGAGGACAATATCCAACTGAGATAAAAGCAGCACAAACACACGTATCACGTATTGAAAGGAAATGCTGGTCAAGGAGAAAGGGCTATGAAATAAATGTTACTTCCAATTACTAAGGAAAAGTATCTTCACAAAGCCTTAGAGGATCTTCTGTCAACAGAATCGTTGGGCTAAACTTCCCTGAGAAAACAGCTCCAGGGGCTGGAGGCATCGCTCAGTGGTCAAAGCGCCTGCCTAGCAAGCTTAAGCCCCGAGTTTGATTCCCCAGCACTACATAAAGCTGGGTATGGTGGTACATGCCTATAATTCCGGCACACGGAAAGCCAAGGCCGGAAGATTGCATATGATTCCAAAGCTAGTATGGGCTACGTAGGGAGTTTAGGACCAGCACAGGCTAGACAGAGAGAACCTGTCTGATAAAAAAGGAAGGAAGAAAGAAAGGAAGGAATTCCAAAGTCTTTAGATTTCATAAAGACATATCAATATAGATATATACGTATGATGACAATGATAATGATAATTAGTCTAAAAATTTTAACTTATATAAATAACAAAACCCAGAACTAGGATATGAAAACTAAAACACCTAGCAATATGAGAGAAACAAGATCTTTCAAAATGCCAAAGACTCCTGGGAGGCTGAGGCAGGAGGACTGCCCCTATGTTCAAGGCCAGCGTGGTCTACATAGTGAGTTCAGCCTGAACTCACAGCTAACCCTGTCTTAAAAAAAAAGAAAAAAAGAAATTCTGTTTTTACTTAGACCATCACTGTACTTATCACTGTCCGGAATAAAAGAAAAGGCAATTTGAAAAATTATTTCAATAAGTGTTAAATTCAGACTTATTTTAACAGGTCAGTAACAGATTAAGTTCTGTATTTGGGCATGGAGAGATCACTTACAATCTTATACTTAACCACACACCGTTATTGAGTAAATTATACGCTATGTTAGCACCTTCTATAGTTTCAGAATATGTCCTTTTTAAATGCTGGTATTAAACTGCATTATAATTAAATCCTCCCATAAAAGTCATAGTATGACACAGGTAGGGAAAGCAGACGAGACAAGAGTGGCAGAGGACTGGTAACTGCTGAAGCTGAGTTTATGCAATTACTGCTGTAATATTCTCTTTACATTCTGTAAGTTTCACAACTTTTTGTAATTTTTTAATAAAACTCTTTTGTCGAACAAAGAGAAGGCTTAGTGAAGCAGAAAGCAAGGATCTTCTTAAATCCTTAAGAAATAATCCCAGGACTCCGAGAAGCTCAAACAGGAGGCCTGCAAATTTGATGCCTGTCTAGGCAACCCCAGGAGAGCCTATCTCAAAAACTAAGTAGGGTTGCAGATGTAGCTCAGTGTGCGGGCTCTGGGTTCAACACTCAGAATAAGAAAGAAAGGGGCCAGCGGAAGACCACAGTAGTTAGAACACTTGCTTAGCAAGCACAAGGCTCTGAGCTTGATTCCCTGAGTCTGATTCACTGCATAAACTAGGCATGGTGACACACATCTTTAACCCTACCACTCAGGAGGCTGAGGCAGGAAAGTTGCAATATGAGGCCAGTCTGGCTATACAGTGAGTTCAGGACCAGCCTGGACTAAAGACAGAAAGAGAGAAAGAAGAAAAGAAGGAAGGAAGGAAGGAAGGAAGGAAGGAAGGAAGGAAGGAAGGAAGAAAGGAAGGCAGGCAGGCCAGCCCACCCAAAAGAAAGAAAGAAGAAAGGCTGGCAAACACACACCCAAAGCGAGCATGTTAACAGGCAGAAGCCAAGTAAAAGCACTGACGAACAGAGAACACTTTAGAATAAAATGTGTGTGTACTGATTAATGTCTCTAGCAAAACCACTATACTCTCTACTCTTTTAAAAAATATTCCACAGGGGAAAAATATCTCAGTAAAGCATGACAACCTAGACACGAGATTCACTCATGTTAAGAGCTGACCAATGAGAGAATTAAGTCTCCACTACCAATTCCTGAATATGCTAAATATTACTTACTGTAAAACTTGCACCGTGTGTTAGTGTTCTAAGTGTATAATTCCACTGACTCCATGGCCAAAGTCTGTTTTTTAATCAAAGGATCACGAACTCCAGTTTCTGGACTGCCGATTCAGCCGTGATCAGTAGCAGTCAGAACAAAAACTCTGGGGCAGCAGGGTCATCTTGCACAGTCCGTCTCTTCCTGCTCCTGCTGGCCTGATACGGCCTTATCGGCCCTCCACTCTGCCCCACCCCTTTTCAGGCTGCAGGCCTTCTGCTGTGCACAGCAGCACAAGGCAGCAGCACAAGGTGTGCTAGAGAAATGAAAGCTCAGGCAAAGAGCAGGTAAGCCTAAAACGTAAGTACTGGACTAGCAAGATCCTTTCTCATGGACCATGACAGAGTTGGTCTTACACAACCAAATGGTATGGTTTTTCTGATTGAAATTTTTCATATAAAATTAATGAATTTTTTCTAGCTTTTATTTTTATTTTCAATACCAAACTTTAAAAATTGATAGTGTCAGGGGCTGGAGAATTGTAACAGCGATTAAAGTGCTTGCCCTGCAAGCGCAAGGCCCAGTTCCCCAGCACCACATAAACGGGGCGTGAGGGTGCACGCCTGTAATCCCAGCACTCAGAAAGCTGAGACAGGAGGATTGCCGTGAGTCCAAAGCTGGTCTCAGCTCCACAGTGAGCTCAGGACCAGCCTCAAGCCCTGCCTCAAAAAAAAAAAAAAAAAAAAAAAAAAAAAAAAAAAAAAAAAAAAAAAAAAAAAAAAAAAGAAAAAGAAAAACTTTCAGTGTCTAAGCAGATGTTTGTGTATGTGTATACACATATAAATTTTGATACAAAGAAATGTAAATCACCTGAACAAGAATTTCTTGAGAGCTTACTAACAACAAACAGATACTTTCTCAAATCCTGTTGTAGAAAATGAAGAAAACAAGGACTGACAAATTTTTCTAACCACAGTCACTATATCCTCGTGATCTTCGAATGTCAAAAAAAATCCCTCAGGACCTCTGAAGACAGCAACCAAGAAGCCTTCTGCTTCTTTATCTCTAACTCATCTAAAAGGAAGCAATACGAAAAACAGAAAAAATACGTAACCTACCTGAAAACAACAGAATGCACACAGAAGTGTGATACGGTGCACGAAAGAAGGCTGCAAATGCTGACATTTCCCTCTCATTGATGGGTGGGGTCTATTTCACCTCCTCTTAAATCTAAACCTGCTGCTACTCTAGATCTTAAGCGGAGTGACAGCTTGGGGCTGGAGGAACAGCTCAGCAGTTAACGCACTTGACTAACAAGCTCAAGGCCTGAGTTCAATTTCCCAGCACCAGATAAAGCTGAGTGTGGTGGCACGCGCCTATATTCCCAGCACTGGGGAGGCTGTGGCAGGATGATTGCCAAGAGTTCAAGACCAGCCTGGACAGCGAATGAATGACGCAGAAGACCGCTAGTTTTACCTTGAGCCTTCTGCACTCTGTGCATCCATGGAAGTCCAACTACTCCACTGAAAGACCGTAAAACAAGGTCCACACAGGAAGGGGTCCAGCCTGAGACCAGCCTTCCAGACACATGCACAGATGTCAGGACTTTGGACAAGGCCACCTTGGACTCCAGAACAGCTCAGACGCCTGATAAATGCCACAGGGATCCCCTAGTTAACATTATGTGAACCTAGACTAATGCTATGTGGAAAAGAGGACTTGTCAAACTAAGCCCTGCTCAAATTCCTCACCTAAAAAAATTGTGAGATAAAATAAATGACGTAAAAAATTTTCGACAGCAACTTTGGGAACTAAGTGACTATCGTCTAACAACTTCAAATTCTGAGAAAAAGAGTATTTTAAACTTAGAGTTGTTTACACAGCCTATAAACTATCAATCAAGGGTGAGGGCATTCCAAGTAACAAAAGAATCTTATCTTGTAAGTAACCTGCTCAAGGACCTTTCTCTACGTAGTGGTGCACACCTGGAATCCCAGCCTCTGGAGAGGATGAGGCGAAAGGATTTCAAGTTCAAGCCTAGGCTAGGGGAATGAAGCTCAGTCTGACAGAGCCCTGGGTTCAATCCTCAGTACAAACAGAAGAGGCTTTCCCTACATGGTCCATCAAAGTGGAGAATAAACAAAAAGACATGGTTCCAAGTCACAGGAACTCCAAATCAGGAGAAAAAGAAATACAATTTCCAGGATGAAAGTAAATACAAATACCAACAACTTAACAGTAACCATGAAAGCCAGGAGAATAGAACACACAGGAAGAAAAGGAGCATCAGGAGGAAAATCTCCAGGGTGCTATGGCTTGGACACGCCACCCCAAAGGCTAAGCTGTAAACATCTCAGAAGTACCTGGAAATGGGACCTTTGGAGGGCAACTATGATTAGATGAGGTCAGGAAGGCAAAGCCCCACAGTGGCATTAGTGGTCTCTAAAGAGAGAGAGAGAGAGAGAGACTACAGAGCTAGCACACTTGTTTTGTCTTGCCACATGATAGCCTCTGCCACATTATAATGCAGCGTGAAGGTCCTCAGCAGACACTGGAGTCATGTTCCTGGACATTCCAGCCTCTAAGAGCTAAATAAACTTCTATTATTTATCAAATTACCCAGTCTCAAGTATTTTGTTATAGCAACAGAAAATAGACAAGGCCAAATGAGAAAAAAAAAAAGCTGATAAATTACCTAATAACTTTAACCATGCAGCTTATCAGTAGTGTGCATGCTTTTGTGGATGGCCCTGAGTTCAAAAAGATTTAATATCTTCAGAGTATAGAAAGGATTAGTAATACTGGCAAAGAAAATTCAGCACAAACCTTACTATAGGCAATTATCAACGCCAGAAAAAAAAAACAAAAAATTATACCAGATAAAAATACACCATTTGGCAAGTAGTGAATAATATTTAAATATTTACAATAATGTCAAGGTTGAATTCAATTTCAAATTTAATCAAAAACCATAATACAACCTCATTGGGAAGATGACTGGGAGGAAGAGAACCATAAAATAGGCGAAATTTCTTTTGCTAAAGTCAGTAAGCAGGGCCTACAATTCCTATCAAGAAATCAAAGTATATAATGCACACTCAAAACATCAGAATGGCTATTATCAAGAATGAAAAAAACAGGGCCTGGACACATCATGGCTCAGCTGTAAGCGATAAGTACCCGGGTTTGATTCCTCAGCACCACATAAAGGGCATGGCACACACCCATAATCCCAGCACTCGGGAGGCTGAGGCAGGAGGATTGCCGTGAGTCCCAGGCCAGCCTGGGCTCCACAGTGAGTTCACGATCAGCCTGGGCTACAGAGCGAGACCCTGTCTTTGAAAAAAACAAAACAAAAGAATACAAAAGCAGTAAGAGCTGGCAGTGTTGCAGGGGAAAAGGAAGGTCCTTCTACCCTGCTGGTGGGAATACACATTAATACCACCACTATGGAAACTGGCTTTTTCAAAAACTAGAAATAGAACTAGCGTATGATCCAGCTTTAAACCTCCCTAGGATGTACTCAGAGGAAACGAAGTCAGCATGCTATGTGAATATCTGTACACCTATGTATACAGGGGCACAATTCACAGTAAGCCAAGAAATGAAACTAGCCTAAGTGCTCCACAATGAAGAAAATGCAACATACACACACAATGGAGTATTAGTCAGCCATTTTTTAAAAACCCACAAAATTATGTCATTTACAGCAAAGTGGATGGGACTGGAGATCATCATGTTAAGTGAAATAAAGTAGACTCAGGCAAGTACTGCATGCTTTCTCTAATATGAGGAATCTAAGAAAAATTGTTAAATGGTGGCATGAAAGCAGAAGGAAGATTACTACTACACAAGAAGGGAGTGAGAGAGGGGTAACATAGGAAAGGGGCTCAGCTAAATACATAAACGCAAATACATACAATACTGAAACCCTTTATTTTATAAAATAGGTACTCATTTTCCCCATTTTATTAATATATATTAATCTGTTAATATATATGCAATGCATGTTTACAATGTACTTGAGTGGTTTGTGCGCATATATGTCACATCCCCATTACAATCCCTTCCCCTCCCCATTTTTGGCCCTTCCACACTCTTCCCAATGCCCCTGACTCCCACTATCACACCCATTGGGTTCTACAGAATGCCTGTATTCTGGGCTTCCCAAATCAGAGAAGGCATGCGATATTTAACATATTTAATCTTCTGTGTCTGACTCACTTCACCCCTCAAATCACCACTCTTTAGCTCAGCTGCCCATCCCTACTATGGGCTGCAGGGGCATACAGGTAGCAATTTTTTTAAAATGGGAGTTCATGAATAAAAGAATGAGGAAGCTATAGAAGGAAGAAACATAAAAACAAACTGGAGAGATTTTATCTTTTTGTTGTTTTGATGACATACGTACTTTGATGACCTATGAGTTACTGGTCTTTTTCATGACTTCAGGTTTTTGGCTTCTCTTGATCTTTCCACAGAGAATCAGTTATCCAAGCTTTTCATCTTCTCCCAAGAAAATGGTTAACAGTAACAACATAACAGCACCTCTCCAGTCACAGCGGCGCACAGAAGGCCGCCCAGCACTCTCGATTTCCCACCATCTCCCTTTACACACCCTCTACGCCAATCACTGTACCTGTCATGCTGCTCTGCAACTGCAGCCTCACCCAACTGTCTCCTCTTCTCACCACTGGCCCTTTCCCTCAATCATCTGGCCTTCCACAAGCTTTGCTTCCATATTACCCCAGGCTTGCTCTCAATGCCTGCCTTCACTACTACAGTGGATGGGTGCCTCCCCACACCGGGCAAATAAACTCTTCTATTGTCTTTCTGTTTCAAGGACCTCGATAAAACCCTTAAAACAAAACAGGAATGAAATACAATTTTAATTTTCTGTCTGTATTAATCTCAAAGCAATCATCACATATACAGACGAAGGGACTAATACATTCCAGAAAAAGAGAGACGTTACTGTTACAGGTAGGTTCAAAAACACTTAAAAGATGAGGAAAGGCTCCGCGGGAGAGGTAATGACACCTGCAAAGAGCCAGTAGCAGTCACAGCTACTCAGCAGGATGAGACAAGAAGTCACCTGAAGCCAGGAGATCAAGATGAGCCTGGGCGACACATCAGGACCACGTCTCAAAATTTTAAAAATTTTTTAAAAAATTGACAGGACTCAAATATTTTTCATTCAAATTTTCAATAAATACTTATTTATTTGAGTATCTACTAAATGTCAGGTACTGTTCCAGGTACTGTAGTTTACATTCAATGAAGCAAATTTCCTGCCCTCAGTGAGCCTAAATACTTTCCAAAGACTAAACAAAAACATAAGATAAAAAGGAGCAGCACATGTTAGCAGACCACACAGTTTAAGGACAAAAGGTATGTGATGTGAACTGTATCTGTGAAAGAAAGATGTGTCCAGCTCTAGGAAGAAGTAACATGACCAAATCATGTTTTACAGCACTACATGGCAGTAGATGCTGGGTCAGAAAAGAGAACAGGGAGGTAAAGAGAAAGCCATTTCATTACGCAGAGTATAAAACCAGGTTGAGATGTTGAACTTACTTGGCCGGTTAATAAAGAAAGAAGGGAACTGCCACACAATGCACCTAGAATAGAACAGGAACTCAAATCTTTGAATTAATGGTGAATAAAAAAGGCAGGAATTATATGAGAGAGGACATGTTTGAGTGTCTGTGGAGATGAAGAAGAGAGAGGTGCCAAAGACGACTCCAAGGTCTTAATACAGACTGACAGCAAGAATACTTCTCTGAAAGAGAGACAGACAAGACAGGGGAAAGTACAGGAATTTAATCTAAAGAGATGGTGAATTTGTTTTGCACGTTAATTCTAGGTGGCAAAGCCAAATAATGGGGCCATTATCTGAGTTTCCATTAAGTAAAAGAGAAGAAAAATGCAGAAATAAAGCTGGAACGAAACAATGAGGAAGAAAATGATGGAAAAGGCTGGGATGGCTAGGGGGCGGGAAGAAGGTGATAACAAATTCCTATCAAAGCTGACTCAGCTGAAGACTCAGGAATGCCAAGCCTCAGATCAGATCACCTACTTTGGATCTTAGACCATCCCTCTGACTCCTAAAATTATCATATACAGCTGAGTATCTAATTACATATCAGCACTTTCTACTCACACTATTTTAGAAGCTCAATAACGCTGTAACTTTATAACGCTTCGGGAAACCAGCTGTCCCCAAACTTAAAGAGAAAGCAAGCTCAAGGGCCTACGTAAAGGAACAAGAACCCACCAGCTGGAAGCAGCAGAAATAAAAACAGAAGTAAAACATGTATTTTATCCCTACGCTCAACTTCTCTTCTAATGGCCACTTCCCTACACTTTCTCCGGCAAGTCCCTGCCAGACACCCACAGCTCAGGGCATACCTGAAGGGATCAGCTACACAGCACAGTCTATGGCACCTGAAGGTTTTCCTAGGTAGTCCTGACTCACTAATCCACTCAATAAAAAGATAACAATCAGGCCCTGTTCTAGGCACAAGGAGCACAACAGACAGAAAATATTCCTGCTTTCATGGAGTTTACGTTACAGTGGGAGAGACATAAAGGTGAATGAATATAAAATAAGACAATGCCAGACTGTAAGTGTTATGTGCCTGAAGTCTGGACGTCCAACTTAGTTTAAATGGTCAAGAAAGGTCTTACTATGGAGATAATATCTGAGCCAAGTGAGACTTGAACAACAGCCAACACTTAACGCTTATAATAAGGAAGGTACTTTATATGTATTTTTCCGTCTCCACAGCACTAAGAGGCACTTACCTGCATTATGGAAATTTTTAGTTGTAGAAAATGAGGTACTGAGAGGTTAAGAAACTTGAATCTGGACAGTCAAGCCTCAGAACCCATGCATTTAGCTACCATACAATCTGACTGCCTGAATTTGACAAGAAACATCCAGCCTTGCAGAATTCCTTCTGCATGTCCAAGTTCAAAGGTAGAGAGGTGCCATGAACTCGGCACCATGAGGGAACTGACAGGAGCGAAGACAAACAGACTCCACTGGTAGCTTTTAAGAAATAGAGCAATCCGGCTGGGTACCAGGGTATGCACCTATAATCCCAGCACTCAGGAGGCTGAGGCAGGAGTATCACCATGAGTTTAAATTCATCCTGAAATAGCCTGTGACCCTGTCTCAAATTGACAAACAAATAAAAGAGATATGGTCTGATTTCCACAAAAAAGTCACTCTGACAGAGTAGGGGAGCTACTAGCCTTCAACCTGCATCTGACTTTTGAGTTTGATCTAATTTACCATTCTGCCTCATCCCCAATAACAACAGAATATTTTAGATAAAATATCATGATGTATGGTCCATACCTTAATATGTCACAACACTATATTTGGTGATATGACCTTTAGTAAGTTGCCCTGAATAAAAATACATTATTATGTGTTCTGTTATCATGAAGGGTCTTAGGGGAATATATTTTGAGAACTACAAGAACATTAATTTGCAAAAAAAAAAAAGAGATTAACTTATATGGTAGTATTTTGTTGCAAACATTCAACAAAAATTTCACAACTTGCTTTTAACCATTCCTTCATCCCCCCAAAAGCTGCCTAAAATTTAAAGCATTGCTTTTGCAAGAGTGATTTCATGACATTCCTTAACTTTCCCCCTGTACACAAGCCTTGCAAGTATGCTTTCCTTATTATCCCCAATCTCTACTCCATGGGGTCCAAATGAGCTCCAGTTTTAAACGTGAAATTCCATTTGTCTTTCAGAGTTTTCTTCTCTAGGATAGGGAGTGACAGATATGTAGAAGTCTACATGCTGTGCATAAAAGATCTGAATATATATATTTAAATATGATTTGAAACATTTTGTGCATTCACCTACAAAATCATATAATCTATTATAATTAATTTTTCAATCACATCCACTCTCACCCCACCAATGAGCCAGGACAACTTAAAAGCTGCCAGACAGAAAATTATTGACAAAGAAAATCTGCCGGAATGATCCTGTTCAGGTATGAACAATATGAAACAGACCGGTTATTTTTGACATTAACTTTGGAATGAAGAACACGTTGGAACAGATCTCACCTACAATGAAGACAGGCGGCACTGGAGGAAAGGAAGACATCTACAGTACTGTGCTTTGTCTCCATACTACAATGGAGTGTTTGAAAAGAAGCCCTACTTCCCTGGCCAACAGCCTCGTCTCCCGAGGTTTCCCAGTGCGCTTTCTCCCAGTATGACAAGGGCATGCTCTTACTTTGTAAAAGGAACTATAAAGATTTTCCTCAATTCTGGATCAAACATTTGTAAACACAGGGAATAAATTATCTTTACATAAAAAGGGAAGAAAGGGGACTCTCA
This sequence comes from Ctenodactylus gundi, assembly GCA_004027205.1. NCBI lineage: Eukaryota > Metazoa > Chordata > Mammalia > Rodentia > Ctenodactylidae > Ctenodactylus > Ctenodactylus gundi. The sequence continues at coordinate 21,830 of PVKB01003995.1, forward strand.
CAGCATGGAGGAAGTAGCCAAATACAAAAACAGTCAAGGGACAGAGTCTAGTCAAGACCATAGAGAGTCTATGGGTTACCAGAAGAGGTCAGCTCTGTAGCTCCCAAGCGCCTACTTGTGCCCTAAGAGGGACTCTGAGGACAATGAACACACTGATGGCAGCACTGGAGCAACAACAGGCAACCACAACCATATTCATGAATTATTCTTATAACTGTATTTTAATTGTAAAACCTGCCTTGTTAATTAAACTAATTTACTTTGGTCACATCAGTTACCACATAAAAGTGATTGCTCTGCAAGTTACCTTCACAGAATATGTATTTTAAAATGCATTTCCCGGGGATGGAGGAATGGCTCAGGCGTTAAAGCGCTTGCCTAGCCAGGGCTACGTCAAGTGCTAAGTACCCGAGTTCAAATCCCCAGCACCACAAAAGGGGCAAGAGGTGCTGCACGCCTATAATCCCAGCAGTCGGAAGGGAAGCTGAGGCAGGAGGATTGCCATGGGCTCCAGAAAAGAGTTCAGGACCAGCCTGGGCTACTGAGACCCTATGAAATTTTTAAAAATGCATTTCCTTTATCAAAGCCTTCAATCAACAGTGAACATCTTGAAATATAGTGAGCCTTGGCAGTTTAAATAAAAACAGCCACTAAGTCATGGTTCACTATGCTTCCCCCTTCGATGGCCTCCTGTTTCAAACAGTATTACTCTTACCAAGTTATGCTCTGAAAAGGTGCTGAGAATTTCTGATACAGAAAATATAATACATACTTCAATATAATCTTAAACTCAGTAGAATTAACATTTAAAGCTTTGCATCAAAGAGGGAAAACAGAGTATGGAAAAGACACACATTTTCCAAACAAAGAAAATGCAATCATGCACCACTTAGTATCTTGGTCAACACCAGGCTGCATATACAGGAGTGGTCCCCTAAGATACTGCCTGGTCACAGCCACCTTGGTCTGTATAAATACACTCTATGATATCTGCACAATGAAATCGCCTAAAGAAAAACAAAACAAAAAATACCCTCCTTAGTCAACCCATGTCAGTAATAAAAATACTCACCATTTTAAAAGACTTTCCACATTACTAGTAAATCTAAGAACACTTACTTTTAAAACTTGTAACATGCCTAGAAACCTAGCAGCACAAGCCAGCAGTCACTGCTACGTGTTTGGAGGTCTTCGAAGTAGGCAGTGAGGACAACGCAGATAACCAAGAGAAAGAACAAACGCACAAAAGCAACACAAAAACCGCAAATACCCTGTGGATGGTGTGCCCTAAACCTGAAAGATTGCAACTGATCAAGAAAAAAGGAAGCACACTGGTGACATATCTAAAGGACAATTATCTGAAGGCAGTAACTCAGGTGTCTTAAATGGCACCTAAAAAAACAATAGGAAGAGAATTAAGAGCAATTTTAAGTATCAGGAACTACCAATAAGCAGGAGAAAGTGGGGTCTGAGCACAACCCAGTGGTAGAGCACTTAGTATTCAGCCCACACATTAGGTGTGATTTCCAGGAAAGGAATTAAGTACATCATTCTTTAGACATTCCTCTTTCCTCTTGGCTAGAACACATATGAAGTGGCTGGGGGAAAAGCAACAATCATAGATTATAAGGAAAAAAATTGTATGTTGAGAACAGCAAAGCAACAAAAGCAGAAAGAACCTGGCTCCCTAACATGGCTAACATGGTAGGTTATCATGCCAGTCTCAGATTATCTTCTTCTATACAAGAGAAAATTAAACCTATGTGAAAAGCCATTGTTACTTTTTGGTCACAATTACTGAAAATAATTTTAATATAGAATCTGGCCCAAGAAGTACGAATACTTCATAAGGAAGAAGGCAACACATGGCACTGACTTAACAGTACAGCTGTGAGTAGCCAACACTCTGATAACACAGTCAGACAAGTAGTTTCCACTATTACATCCCACCGCATTAAAACATCTGGTTGAACTATTGCCTGGTATCTTGGAATGCTACTGTTTTAAAGGAAATACAAGAAAATGTTCAAAATGTTCTGTATGATGGCTATATTATCACAACTTTGAACAAAATTATACTAGATGACAGGCAACAACTAGGACATAACTATGCAGACATATAAAGAATCCGTCTCTGCAAAGGAAGATTCACCCTTTCTGGTGGCCTGCAACCTAAACTGACTACAAGTTTCATACCGCTAGCTCATGCCTATAATCCCAGCTACTCAGAAGGCTAGGGCAGGAGGATCCCAAGTTTGCATACAGCCTGGGCAACAGAGTTAGGCCATTAGGCCCTACCTACCTTCAAAGAAAAACTGAAACTGGCTGAGGATGTAGCTCAGTCGTAGAGCACCCCTGAACTTGATCACCAGTAGGGGGGGGCCTCTTACATTAGAGCTTTATCAATGCACTTCCAAAGTTCAAGGTAACAGCTGTCAAGCAGTAGACACAGAAAGCAAGATTGGTGCCAGGGCACTGAAAGGCTCCCAACCCCGTTCCCTCCCCCAGTGGGTAGGGCTGACTCTTACCAAGCCCACTGCTTGGGGCGATGCATGCAAACTGCCGCTAAGCTGGGGGTGGGAATGCGGATGGAAATGGAAAAGGCACAGAGATGAGGTAAAGCCTAGAGTCTTCATAAGCCAGCAAACTCTGTTTTACTAATTCTCCCCTTCCTTTTCAGAATAAATTTTGATTGACATTATCCTATTTCCTTTTCTTTCTTTCTTATTTTTTTTTTTTTTTTAGGACAGGGTATTGGCTCTGTGGTCTAGGCTGATCCTGAACTTCTCACAACGTAGCTCAGTCTGGCCTTGGACTCACAGCAATCTTCCTGCCTCTGCCTCCAAAGGGCTAGGATAATAGGTATGCACCACCACACCCAGCTTAACTGGTGCTGGGAACAAATTAAGGACCCTGCACTTGCTAGGCAAGAGCTCTAACTGCTGTGCTATTTCTCCAGCCCCAGTACTCTATTTCTACTCCACTCATATACACTAGTTGTTTCGGAAGCAGTTCTCTGGCCTTTTGGTTTACAGGCCCTGAGCCACACTCGATAGAGAGACTGCACACTATTCCAATATTCTGGACTTTGAGCTGCACAATTAATTAAATGAAGCATTAGAGCAGTTCATCTTGCAGAGGATTAAGCACACAAGTGAATGTGGGTGTGTATAAAAGGGAAGCAGAGATATTAGAACATCTAACTGGTTAGATTACAGTAAATAAAATACTAATTATATCCCAAATCTACTCTCCTTTTCATCCTTAGTAATGAAAGATCAAGGCAAATCGCAACCTATCTTATTTAACGACTGTAATTCCCAGCCTCTCTTAAAAGCTAGATGCAATCATATGATGACACTCTGGCCAAAGGGCTCACAGCTGAAGTAGCATATGGGACTTCTAAGAAATGGATAAAGAGAATCAGTAAGTACTGTGTGACCTACGCTTGAGAAGCCACTTTGATTGAGAATGTGAAAGGCGCATGCTGAGGATAACAAATAAACACATGGTGGTCAAGTGAGGAGAAAGAAGCAAAATTATCCCTGAGGAAACCCAAGCTTTAGAATTCTGGATTTACTAGGTAAAGATTTTAAATCAGCTGTTCCAAATACATTCAAAGAGCTAAAGAAAATTACATTTTAAAAAAATCAGAATGAGAATAATGTCTCACCAAATGAGCATCAATAAAAGCACAAAAATTCTAAAAAGGACCCAAAAAGAAATTCTGGAGTTTAAAAGTACAATAATGGAAATGAAATAATCATGGCAGGGGCATGGGTAGATTGAGCAGACTTTTTTTTAAAAAATTAATAAACTTGATAGAACAACTGAGGTTTACCAGTCTGAGGAAATGAAAAAAGAATGAATAAAAATGAGGTGCCCATCCAACACCTGTGGGACATCATCACACACACCAACACGCAGAATGGAGTTTCATGACCGCAGTATCCCTCCTGCTAGGTAAACACACATAACAGAGTTTCAGAAGAAGAGGAGTCAAAGAAAAGGCAGAAAGAATATTTGAAAAGGGCTGGAGGAATGACACAGTGGTTAAAGCACTTGCCTAGCAAGCACAAGGCCCTGAGTTCCATTCCCTAGCACCACTTAAGCTGAGTGTGGCAGTGCACACCTGTAATCCCACCACTTACAGAGTGAGACCCTGTCTCAAGAAAAAAAAAAAAGAATATTTGAAAAAATAATGCCTGAAAACTTTGGAACTTTGATGAAAAGCGTTAAGTTTATGGACTCAGTTCAACGAACTCCAGTAAGGTAAACTGAAAGAGAGTCACACATCATAATCCAACTACACAAAGAGAAAAACTTTTTTTAAAAAAGGCAAAAAAGCAACTCATCATGCATAAAGAATTCTTAATACACTTAACAGATAATTTCTCCTAAGAAACCAGGGAAGCCAGGGGCAGTGAAGTGACACTCAAACTCTTGAAATTTAAAATAAAACATCATCCAAGAATTTTATCAAAACTATCTTCAAGACTAAAGATAAAAATAAGACATTCTGAGAAAAACAAAAATCGAGAGAATTTTGCTAGCAAACCTGAGATACAAGAAATTTTAATGGGAACCTTCAAGTTAAAGTAAAAGCAAACTAGACAGGACGTGAAATGCAATAAAAAATTGAAAAGCATTGACAAAGATAACATAGGTAAATACAAAAAACATTAAGTCCTTTTTATTTGCTGCAGTGGGATTAAAATGAGGGCGTCTCACAAACTAGGCAAGCAGTTCTACCACTCAGCTCCATCTCCACCTCTTTTTACTTTTGCCTTGAACTTAAGGATCCTCTCGTCTAAATCTCCCCAGTAGCTGGGATAATAAGCATACACAGTCAAAAAAAAAAAAAAACAGCGCTGTCCATTTTTGTTTCTTCTGTCTTACTTACAAGAAAACTGCAAAAAGCAAGATTTGTAAGTCTGTGTTGATAAGCACACAACATATAAAAATGAAATTAGTGGGCTAGGGAGGTAGCTCAGTGACAGAGTTTAACCAAGTATACACAATCCTCAGCACCATTAAAATAACAAGTAAAAAAAGAAAGGGGGTGGGGATAAAAGAAGAAGAAAAGGCATGACAATAACAGCACAAGGAAACAGAACAAAATTATATGGAAGCAAAATTGTGTACTGTTTAAATCAAACTAGTATTAATTCCAACCAAAAGCGTTATTGCGAGTTCCACTTCCAGAATCTCACCAACAAGAACTCCAAGGACACACTCTCCATAAAAATAAGCAATGCTGCAGAGAACAATTTAAAGAAAAACAACTATTTACAATCCCTAGAAATGGACCTAAAGGCTTATAACAAAAAACAAGTATTTATTCAAAAGAACCTACTAAAATTTAGTGTGCAGTATTTGCTACTCCTTCCCCAGCCTATTCCTCAACCTGAAAGAAGCTCCCTATGTGGCCAAAAGGCGACAGCTTTTCTCTCTTCAGCTCTGATCAGCTACCACACGGACCATTCTGCAACTTCCAGCTGAAGAGACAATCTGTGGTGAGTGGAACCACAGATTCCCCTTCTCCATCCAGCCTCCACCGTAAGACAATGGCTCTAGCCAATTATGCAAAACTTAAGAACACTGGGGCTCTAGTCTCATTTACCCCAGCTCTCTCTTCAGGCAAAAGTTCTGCAGCCGAAGAGGCAAACTGAGAAGCCCATGGCCAAGGTCCAGAGTAACGACTCAGAAAATCTGTCTCAGGCAGCAAGTCCATGAGAAAATAAAGTTCCAAAGTTTTCCCCAAAAGAAACGACTTTATTTAAAACACACTGTAAGGGGCTGCGGGTGTAGCTCAGCAGTTAAAGTGTTTGCCTAACAAGTGCAAGGCCCTAAATTCAATTCCTCCCACACCACATAAACCAGGTATGGTGGTGCACACCTGTAATCCCAGTACTCTGGAGGCTGAGGCAGAACTGCTATGGTTTGAGGCCAGCTACATAGTGAGTTCAGGATGAGAGCCAACTTAGACTACACAGCAAGACTGTCTCAAGAACAGACTATAAGGAAATTCAGGCCAAAAGTTATCCTGAAAAACAGTTCTTAATTAGCAACAAGTTAAACTACAGGGCACATCAGTGGGAACCAAGAAGAGGCAGCTCAGAACCTTCTTAGGGTCAGAACAAACCTCAAGATTAGACTAAAATTAGCACAGCCCAAATTTAAGTGATCACACTGATGAATGATTTATATCAAGATAATTTAGCAGGCAAAGAGCAGCCTTGCCAGCCAAAGGCTGCTTTCCCAAAATGTACTGGGACGACCGGACATCGTTTCAACAAAGCTGCTAAGTACTAATACCAGATAGACACATGAAAAGAATCCAGGTGAACCCATAACCTTACACTATATACAAACATGAACTCAAAACAAATCAATGAGTCAAATAAGCGTTGAAAAATTCTTTAAAAAAAAACAACATAGTCAACATAGTGGTAATCTTGACAATCTTCAACTGGGCAACAATTTCCTAGATGTGACACTTATAGAATACTCCCCCCAAAAAGGTAAATCAAATGGAATTTATCAAAATCTAAGTTCTCTGGGGCAGCAGGAATAGCAGTCTTCAGCCCTAAATTCAATTCCCACACCACATAAACTGGGCGTGGTGACGCGCATCCGTAATCCCAGCACTTGAGAGGCTAAGACCGGAGGATTGCCATGTGTTAGAAGCCAGTCTGGGCTACGCAGTGAGTTCAGTAAGAGCTTGAACTACAAAATGAGGCCCTGTCTCAAAAATAAAAAAATTAAAAGAACTAGTTTTCTGCATCAAAGGGTACTACCAAGAGTTGAAAAAATCTCAGTGGGAGGTATATTTCTAAATCGTGTATCCGACTAACAATTCAACAATAAAAAGACAACTCAGTTTTAAAGTGGGCAAGGGGCTAAAGGAATGGCTCAGCAGTTAAAGTGCTTGCCTAGCAAGTGCTACATCAAGTGCTACGTACTCAAGGTCAATTCCCCAGCACCACATAATCCACGCGTGGTGGCGCACACCTGTAATCCCAGCACTCGGGAGGCTGCAGCTGGATCATTGCCGTGAGTCCAAGGCCAGCCTGGGCTCCACAGTGAGTTCAGGACCAGCCTGGGCTACAGACCAAGACCCTGTATCAAAAATAAGTAATAAAATAAAGTGAACAAATGACTTAAATAAAGACTTCTCTAGAGTATGCAAGTGGATGCTGAACCGAGCACGCACAGGGCTCGTCACTGCACTGAGAGGAATACCTGCTGTCACCGACCACTCATGGTTGCCCTGAGGAACCTGCACACGCTGGGATGGGCAACAGGATGGCTGTATTCAGCCTCTGGGCGGCAGAGGACAGAGGACTTGGGGCTGTAGTTCCTGATGGACCCTCTCTACAATAAAGCTGTCCTGACATAACGCATCAACGAATGAACTGACTAATGAAGAGTTGGGCACAGTCTATCCCAGAATCCCCACCGCTGGCCGCACTATCAGTAGCAATCATGGCCTTGGAAGGATCAGGCCACAAGGACAGAGGAGCTGGGAGCAGGCAGTGAGCGGGGAGCAAAGTTCTAACTCCTGCCAACACGCTCCTGTCAGGTTCTAATGCCGCTGTTGACTGACAGGAGGCGGAGCCTCACTCCCCACACCCCTCCTGCTGCTGCTTGCCATGTCAAAGCCATCCTCCAACACCCCACTGCACAACAAGTAACACCCCACACATCCTTGGAAGAATGGTCTTCAACCAAAGTGGCCTATCAATCACTGATGGGATTCCTAATATGATACCACAAGTAGCTAGACCACATCAAAATATGATAGAGCAGCAAGAGATCACAATTTTTAAAACACAACTAAAATTTCTCACACTGTATGCATTTTAAAATAAGGTGGTGGTGGTAAGTGGGGGAGAAGTATGTTTCTTTTATTTTTATTTCTTTGAAGCACAGTCTCACTCTGCAGTCTAGCCTAGTTCTCAGTTCACTATGGAGCCCAGGCTGGCCTTGAACAGCAATCCTCCTGCCTCAGCCTCCCAAGTGTTGGGATTACAGGCGTGCACCACCACGCCCAACTTACACAGTGCTGGGGAATCGAACACAGGGCCTGTGTTTGCAAGGCAACCACTCTAACTTCTGTGCTACTCTTCCAGCCCCAGAAGTTATTTCTGTCTCTGCCTACCCCGACTGTGATTCCCCTAATCTCTACGGCAGGACTGTTCCACTTCGCCTCTGTGGAAAACTCTTCCCACAGTTAACAAACCAATGAATAGTTGTAGACAAAGCATTTGAACTGTGTGATGACAATAATAAAACAAAATTTCAAGTACTCAGAAGATACAAATGAGCAATTAGCACATCAAAACATGCTTATTGATAATCAATAGAGAACGTGAAATAAAACTACACCAAGGGGCCAGGGGCTTGGTGGTTAGAGTGCTTGCCTAGCATACACAAGGCCCTGGGTTTGATCCCCCAACACCACATAAAAAAAATGTGCCAGGTGTGGTGGTGCATGCCTGCAATCTCAGCACTCAGGAAGCAGAAACAAGGACTGCCATGAGCCCAAGTCCAGCCTGGGCTACACAGTGAGTTTAGGACCAAGCTGGACCACAGAGCAAGGCCCTGCCTCAAACACAGCACTGAAATACCACTGCACATGCACTATCATCACTTGTATCAAACAGATGATAACACGAGCTGGTGAAACCATGAAGAAACTGGGTGAGAGTCCACATATGTGATACCATCCACATGAAAGATCAGCTCAGGGAGAGAAGGATCAGAGGGCCTGTATTTGAGAAGGGGCTGAAAAGAGATGAGAATAATTAAATGGTGAGGTCTCTTTTTGAAGGTATTAAAATGTTCTAAAATCAAATGTGATGATAGTTGTACATACTGCGAATCTGCTAAAAAAAAAAAAAATTGAACTGACCAGGTTTAGGCCCATACCTGTAATCTCATCTACTTGGAAGGCTGAGGCAAAGGATCTTAAATTCAATGCCAGCAAAATCAATTTATCAAGACCCTGTCTTAACACACACACACACCATTAAATTGTATACTTCACATAAGTGAATTATATGATCTGTGAATTTTATCTCAATAAAACTATCTTTACAAAAAGGGGGAGGGCTCAAAGTAACTGATTAGAGCACTTCCCGAGAAAGACTAACGCTCCAAGCACCATATAATAACAGTTGTGGTGGCACACACCTGTAACTCTAGCACTCAGGAGGCTGCAGATGGACTTAAGTTCAAATTCTGGAGCTTAGCTTCTCGATGCCTCAGTTCCCTGTGCTATAAAATAGTATCTATCTATCTATCTATCTATCTATCTATCTATCTATCTATTTCATATATGATCTCCCTTTCTCTTCCCACCCTCTCACCCTCCTCTTCCCTTTCTTTCTCCACAAAGTCTATCCTCTTACTTTCTTCTGTATCATTACGTTTCTTATGGTTTGGTTTTCTCATATTAGAGAAACCATATGATACTCAACTTTCTAGGTCTGACTCATTTTGCTGAGCATAATGGTCTCGAGGTGCATCCATTTTCGTACAAATGCCTCAAATTTGTTATCTAAGATGAACTTTAAATCCTAGACTTAGGGCTGGGAATGTGCCTCAGCAGAAGAGTACTTGCTTAGCATGTGTGATTTGGTACCCTGTAACACAAAACAAAACTAATAATAATAATAATACATAATAATAAATGCCAGACTTCAATACAAAATTTTGAAATACATCCAAGTATTTTTCAGAAAAATATTCCAGCCACAAAAGAGTTTTCTGTTTGTGGTACTGAGAATCAAAGCCAGGGCCTCAAGCACGCTACGCAACTACTCCACTATGAGCCACATCCCCAATCTTCACAACGCAGATTTTAAGCTGGAAAAAAGAAAAATATTTGTCACTACAATTAGTGCAATTTCCTCTTAGTCTTATTTTTTTAAAAAAATTACTTGTTTTCTAGATGAGCAGCAAGAAAAAAGTGAAACGGTATATTAAATACTAGACCATGCTTCGTGCTTTTGATCAAAAAACTTTTAGAGATACCTATCTCTGCAACTCAACTATCAGAAATTCAAGTAATATAAATAGGCTATTGAAATGACAACTTTTCGGCTTTTATGGTGATGAGCATTTCAGTCACGTGTCTGACGTTAAAAGTTAGCTCTACTGTATATTGCGCTAAATGATCTCAGGTTAATCATTCATCTTCATGAGCATAACAACTCTCAGAGTTAACTGAGAAACTGACCAACGTAACACCTGAGAAGCACTTATGACAATACTTTCAATTGTAAGACACTATAGTTAAGCAGTTTTTTCTAATTTAACACTCTGTGTGTATGTGTGAGAGAGGAGAGAGAGAAAAAAGAGAAGGCAGAAAGGAGAGAAAGGCAGACACTGAACCAGGGAGTGCTGAGCTAAATCTCTTTGCCATTTTTTGTTTGGTGCAATCTCATTAAATTGCCCAAGATGGTCTCCAAATTGCAATCTTCCTGCCTCAGCCTCCTGAAGTAGCCAGTACTGCCAGGCGGGCATCGCCACATCTAGCACTTGCTTTCCTTTTCACTCCACAATGCTTCCGGGATTTATGTCTACACACAGAAGAACTGATTTATCTACTGGTTATACTACAGTAATAAATTGCATAAAATGCCACTACTTGCTTAAACATTCCTCTACAGCTAAACAGATCTAAAATTTTCCTATTACAAATATACAGTTGGAATAAAAGAAACCTTATTATAACAAAAAAGTATACAGTTGGCTTCATAACCACAGGTTCTGCATTCCCTAAATTCAACTAACTGTGAATAGAAACACTCCAGAAAAAAATAACGCAACAATAAAAAATACTACAAACAGGGGCTAAGCATATAGTCTGTGACAGAGTATATGCTCAGCATACATGTAGCTCTGAGTTCAATCCCCAAACCAAAATGACAGCATTAATATTTAAAACAACACAGTACAGCAACTATTTATATCCATTTTCACTGCATTAGTAATACTAGCAATCTAGTATGATTTAAAGTATACAGGAGTGCTAGAGGAAGGGCTCAGTGAGTAAAGTGATTACCTAGCAAGTGCTAAGTAATCTGAATTTGACTCCCAGCACCACATAAACAGGGCATGGTGGCACACGCCTGTAATCCCAGCATTCAGGAGAATGAGACATCAGATTACTCTGAGACCAAGGCCAGCCTGGGCTCCAATCCTAGACTACAGAGCAACACACCGTCTAAAAATTTTTTTAAAAAGGAAAAAAAGTACACAGGAAGATGTATGTTACATGCAAATACTATGTCTTTTTTTCATAAGGGGTTAGAGCATGTATGGATTCTGGTACCTATGACAAGGTAGGACAAACCTCCCTAGGATACTGAGGTACAATTATATTTGAAATAATAAAATATTTAGACATATTCTCTTCTGCATAAATACAAAGTTTATCCTTACAAAACTGGCCTCAAACTTTTCAGTGAGCCCTAATACACATACCCGTCAGCAGCACAATATGGTGTTATCTCTTTCCCTACAGCCTTAACAACTGACAGCATCAGATTTAACATTCACAAAATTTACATATAAAATATTTGTTATTTAAAAATGAGCCAACTTTGTACTTTCATTACATATGTGAGTTTTCTTTTCTCTGGACTCTAATTCTAAATTACTAGTTCCATAAAATATGCAACTTAATCTCTTGTGTTCATTCATAGTTAGATGCTACAGAACTATAAAACTCACATTAAGTCTCACAATAGAACAAAAAATCTTTCTTTACAATTATGACTTTCAAGTTGGTACAGGTCTTTAAGGAAATGATGCTATCACAGGTACTTTAACCAAGGCACCTTAATATCAGAACTTCATGAAGCTCTAATTAGAAAAAAAAGTGCACACTTTACCCATTCAGATAATGTGGCCCTATTTTTTTCCCCCTTACTGGGGCTGAAACCCTAGGCATTCTACCACCGAGCTATATCCCTAGCACTGCCCCTTTCTTTCTTCGTCTTCTTTATTTTTTTTTCTGAGACAGGATCTCGCTCTGTAGTCCAGACTGCTTCTGATCTCATTACATAGCCCAAGCTGGCCTAGAACTCACAGCAATCCTCCTGCCTCGAGTTCCCAAGTGCTGTGATTACAGGTGTGCACCACCATGCCCAGCTGTGCTGGGGGATTGAACCCAGGACTTCATGCTTCGTAGGCGAGGGCTCTAATCACTGAGCTATGAGTCCAAACCCCATATTTTTTTAAAGACAGGTTCTCACTAAATTGCCCAGTGGGACTTGAACTAGTGATCTTCCTGCCTCAGCCTCCATCCATACTGAGATTACAGTTGTGCAACCCACTTGTGGTTCTATGTATTATATGTATTTTTTTTAAAAAGACCTTTAGGTCTGGTGCCGTAGCTCAGAGATTAAAGCACTTACTTAGAAAGAATGAGGGTCCGTGCTGGATCCTCCAGCACCACATAACATTTGGGCATAGTGGTGCACATCTGTAATCCCAGCGCTAAGGAGGCTGAGGCAGGAGTTCTAGGCCAGCCTTGGCTACAGAGCGAGACCCTGACTCAAAAACAAACAAACAAACAAAATACCATTTGGGGATGCAGTGCATACTGCACATACTATAAAACTCACTCTTTCAAAGCATACGATTCAGTAATTTTTAGGGTACTCACAAAGTTGTACAACCATAAACACTATCTAATACCAGAACATTTTCTTCACCCTAAAAATTAAACCTCTCAGCAGGAAGAGAAAAGGGAAGCAAAAATTATTAAGATGCAATGTGTATAAGCACCAATCTCCCAAGTTTAATGCAATCATTATGTATCAAAAATACATACTAATAAAAAGAATAATTTGGGTAGGAAAATAAACCTCAGCCAGGCATGGTAGTGGATTCCTATAATACTGGCTACTTGGGAGACTGAAGCAGGAGGAGGCTCGTAAGTTCCAGACTAGTCCAGGCAACTCAGTAAGACCCTGTTCCAAAATAAGCAATACGAAGGACAATGCATATACCTCCGTTTGTCCTGGATCTGAGCTCTTCTGGACAGGAAAGGGGCGAAGAGAGGACAGGAGAGAGAGGCTTCTGCCTGGCAGCAGCCCCTCTCCATTTCCATCTCTTCAATCCCCAGAAACAGTAATTTACTCTTTGCCTCGATGGGTTTGTCTATCCTAGATACTTCATAAAAACAGGATTATACATTTATAGTCTTTTATGGTGAGTTTCTTTCAGGTAACATTTTCAAGGCTCATCCATGCTAACTCATGCATCGATGTGCATCATTTTTTTCCCTCCCATGTAACACTCAATTTTGTAATGGTTACACTCGATTTTATTTATCCATTCATAAGTTGGTGAATATTTAGGTTGTTTCTCTTTTTACCTATCATGACAAATGCTGCTACGAACATTAAAGTATGTACAAGTTTTTCCATCAATGTAAGTTCTCAGTTTCCTTAGGTATATAACTAGCAATTAAACTGCTGGGTCACATGGTAACTCTGTTTTACCATCTGACTTCAGCACTAAACAAATCTCATCATTATGACATATATATGAGCCCTGGATACCTAATGAGTTTAATCCTCTTATTAAGAAATTCATTTACTAGGAAAGTACTTGTCACCTTGACAAGATACGTATGTGCGCGAAATGCTCAACTTCATTGTAAACCTTAAATTTTGTGCTTATACATATCAATAAAATGGAAAAGAAATTCATGTACTTATTTCAGTCTAAAAAAATTGCCTATGTAACTTCCTTCAATTCTTCCACAGAATAAAGCTCTTAACACACATACTACACACACATCCTTCTCTACAACAGAGAGCAGCCTAACTGACGTCTTGGGAAAAGTCATAATTTGTTACCAAATCAGAACTCCCTTGAGATTAGTTATGCTTAAACAGAAGTTCATTAAAGAGCCTGAAGAGCTTGAATAACATCAAAGAATTTTATTTTTTTCATTTTTTAATTCATTTTTTCCTTTTTTAAAGAGTTGTATTATTAATACTTCCCTGATTTAAAAAAAATCAAGCCTTGTTTCTCGCATTTTCATAGGACTATCAATCCTTCAAATAACTTGAAGGCAAATATAGTGACAGAACACTTACTAGCATCTCAGAGAAGGCCAGCTCACATACAGGTCAGTTATAGTTTTAGTAACTTTATCTTTTCTGGTAGTAAATTTTCCTGCAAAATTTCCTGGGCATAGGCAAGAAGGATTTCCAACTCTTATAGCAAAGACTTCCTCGGCATTAGGTGTAGCTCAGTTAAGCACACTCAAGGCACGGAAGTAATACCCAGAGACTGCTACAAGGAATCAACGCTGCAACCCAGGAAAAGAGGAAAGCAGAGCACGTGACTGTGATCCTCAGAGCAGGTCCCAGAAGGAGAGAGAAGAGACTGCTTGCGTACTGTCTCCCTTCCACAGAGATATGCATGATGTCATCTGCATGGTACTTATTTGCCCAGATTACATTAAAATCACAAATCTGGAATTAGTCTGTCACAATAATCCAAGAGTGACACATTAAGATTTATGTTCCTTCCTCTGAGCTTGCAGACTACAGGAGACGGGAGAGAGGATGGCAGAGAAATAAGAGTCCTCTATTGCCTCAAAACCTTGTCAAAAGATGATAGAATTTCTGAATTTTACAGTCTGAAGAAAACTATTCTTCAGATAATGAAAAAAGCTAACCCTCTGAAAAAGTATACACAATTTGCCCAAGGTCAGCAAATAAATCAGTGGCGTAGCCAAGAGGAAAACCCACACTTCTAACTTTCCAACTCAGGCTTTCTACAGTATCATACTGCCTTCTCTACAAATAAGTAATAAAATAGGTGGGTTCCAGGTCATTTGGGGCCACCATATTACCTTGTCTTTAACATATCCAATCTCTCCTCACACCTACTTAATAAAATAAACAAATGACAACAAAACCCAGGACAGTTTCTGCCAATCTTTAGGGAAAAGGGTCTCAATAAAACAGGCCAGGCAGTAATACACCGGAATGAAGCACGGTAGGGACAGGAGGAAGAGAAGGGGGCAAGGCAGAGAGGTGCACCCGCCCCTCGGGCGGCGGCCAGAGGGCGCGGCAGCACACCGCATGCCAGGTGTGCGCAGGCGGAGACCACTACTGTGTTAACTTTTAAATTTCTATTTTTCACTAAAACATTACACAAGCTTTCTAAAAACCACGTCAAATTTCTAACGAAAGTCATGATTACTTTATTAGGACTCACTGGGGGCACTCAGAGCAATCAAAATCACAGATAACGAGAGCAGCACGGTGGTCTCCCAGAGTACGGCAAGGAAAACTGGAGAACTATTCAATGGGTACAAAGTTCAGTGCTACAAGGTGGAAAAAGTTATGGAGATGGACTGTGGTGATGAGTGTGATTAATGCTACGAAACTACACATGTTAAATGGAAAAAAGTAGGAATAAGAAGGTGAGTTCACAGTATCAGGGTAAATTTTTCTTTCTTTCTTTCGTTTTTCCTTTTCTCGAGACAGGGTCTCACACTGTGGTCCAGACTGGCCTCCTGAGTGCTGGAATTACAGGCATGTGCCATCATGTCCCGTTTACGTGGTACTGAAGAACTGAACCCCGGGCCTTATGCTTGCTGAGCAAGCACTTACACCACTCCTCGTCCAGGGTAATAATTTTAAAAGCCTCAGTGAGACGGCTGAAGGAGAACACAGCAGAACAGGGCAGGGCATAAAATGAGGTAGGGGACCCGATCAGGAGGCCACCGCACAGAAGATGAAGTACTTTAGCCTAGGGAAGGATCAAAGCGGAGAGAAACAGAGATTTTTGAATATATTTTAAAGCTTGGATTCGAATCTCATTAATGCATACCTTAAAGCAGTTAATTTTTAAAAAATGCACTCATAATACACTGGTCAATTTATCAGGCCAGCATTAACATTCTGCAATTAAGTAAAATGGGATAAAAATAGAAGTTACCACACTATCCCTACCCCCTTGCAAAGGTTTTATTTCACAAAACTTCTGTTTTAGGTATCTATATACTTAAGATGTATCATGTCCTAACATAAAATATATCTGGAACTATGAGTTAACCAAACATGTCTGAGAAATAATGTGCTGGAAACAGGCCCAGTGGCACAGGCCTGTAATCCTAGCACTCAGGCTGACTGAGGCAGCAGGAGAACAGGCTTGTGTTCACCCTGGGTCACTCAGCAGCTTAGTGAGACCGTCTCAAAATCAAGAGTAAAAATGAGCCGGAGTATACTGGTATTTTAAATGAGCTCCGTGTGAAGGCCTTGCCGCACTTAATCACAAGTATCACCAAAAACGAGAAGAAAAAAATGAAGTGAAAATAACCATTTACAAGTTCAATTGTTACTAATCTGCCTGACAAATACATCATTTGCTGGAGGGAAGGAAGGAGGAAGGGACACAGACAGACAGAGACATGGACACACATAGACACACACACACACACACACACACACACTCAATTATAATACAAGCAACATTCAGGCATTTCTGGAATACAAGACAAACTATCAACCATGAAGATAAATAGATTACTAAAATAAAATGCTAATTGTCCCCAACCATTAAACCATTCTAACCATTCCATTACTTCTAATTTTAGGGATTAAATAACACCAACAGTGGTTAAAGCACTTGCCTTGCAAGTGTAAGGCCCTGTGTTTGACTCCTCAGCACCACATAAAGCTGGGTGTGGTGGCACACACCTGTAACCCCAGCACTCGGGAGGCTGAGGCAGGAGGGTTGTTCCCAAGGCCGGTCTGTGCTACAAGAATGAGTTTGGGATCAGCCTGAGAACAAGACCCTGTCTCAAAAAAGAAAGAAAGAAAGAAAGAAAGAAAGAAAGAAAGAAAGAAAGAAAGAGAGAGAGAAAGAAAGAAAGAAAGAAAAGGAAGAGAGAGAGAGAGAGAGACAGACCACCAAAACATACAGTGGCAAAAGTCCTCAAAATTCTCAAGAATACTCTTCTCAAATGAGAAAGTTTGCTGAATTTGAAGAATTCTGAGATTACATACTAGGGCTCTGAAAGATTCTTTAAAAAACTTACTTTAGGCAATTACTTGATTTTAACAACAGATAAAATAAAACATTATCTACCAATGCACATCTTTAGCCCAGTTTCACAACAACGAACATACTGGTATTTTAACTAAGCAATCCTTTGTTTTCAACTGCTATTCCTAGTTCCTGACCAACAAAGACCAGTGGTGCAGCCTCCTCAGTCACTGAACAATCAAAAATATCCCTAATACTTATCCAAATACCTTCGGGTGGCAGACCTATTTCCCACTGAGAACCACCAAAAAGTTGACTGATACTCGTCTTAGATCAACTAATGGCCACATAATGAGCCGTCGCTTCTAATTTAGGGCAGAGATACAAGGCAACTACCAGTGCCTTGAAAGCACTGAGTTCACACAATATGACAGAGAAGGATTACTGTTGTGGTTTGGGTCTGGAACATCCCCCAAAAGCCTCAGGTAACTGCGGATGCTGTGTTCTGTCGGGAGGTCGGGCCTGTCTGCATGACGCAGATGCTTGGAGCCCGACCTGGAGGAGTGTGTCCGGCCCCAACCTTCCTCTGAGACGTGGCTCTGTTCTGCTATGCAGAGAGGATCTGTCTCCAGCTTTGGTTCCAGCTCTAGCCAAGGACCCAGGCCTCAGAACTGCCACGTGATTCCACCATTTCCCAACTGCCAACCTGTGAATGGACTGAGACCTTCGGAAACTGTGAGCTAAAACAAATCTTTTCTCTCGTAAGTTGTAGATGTCAGGTGTTCTGTCCCAGCAACAAGAGCGTGACTAAGGCAATTATTCACCATCTCTGTTGTAAACTAGGTAGTGACAGCAAACAGAAATCTTAGAGACAAAATAGTTAAAATATGGACTATGTAAGTTAAAGAATGAATCTACATTTACCTCAGGATTACTTTCTTAAAGTCTATGGGTACATTTGTACATGTATGTACAGGTATGTAAGATTTATGGGGTAAGCCATTAAGTATTATGTGAGAATTTTATCAGATTAATAAAACAAATAATCCTTAACACTGTGACTACAAACAGTGCCAAATGATAGTTTGATCCTTACAGCAAACTTCTTAGACATTATTTTTCTCCAATTATACAAAGAATACTGAGATTAAAGAGGTTAAGTAACTGCTGAGCCAAGGGTTCAAAACCAGACAGACCTTTCCCTAAAAGCTGTATATTCCACAGCGCACATAAGACTGGATGAATAGATTTTAAAAACAGAAAAGAACTTGCCCAAAAACTTTCAAAAATGTTAATAATCCCCTAAAGGGCAACTATGTAAAGGTTATCAGTAAAAATTCTTATGACCCAAAGTAAACTAGATTTATATCCCAAAGTTGTTAAGCAACCATCCTGAAACTCTGCACTTAGTCTAAAACAGGTTTTAAATTTTATTAGACAGAATTGCATAATACTAGTATTGGATTTTTTTGTAACAACCAGTCTTTTCTTAAATCACGTTAGTATAGTTGGGTTTTCTTCTTTTTTCAGAAACTCAGGCAAAATGAATAGGAAGAGAATTTCTTTAGTTTGTCATTGTTTATTAAACTTCCTTGCAAAAATAAAGACTTTAAGATTAAAAAAACCCCTCAAGTAACAAAAAATTCAAATTAAATGAACTCTGAACTCTATTTTTTACAAATCACCTTCCACATAATATTCATTTTTTAAACACTACTTGCCAGTTCACTGCTGTTAGAAGAGAATTTCTATGCTGACAATTAAATGGTATAAAAGGAAAGTAATTAGTATTATCCCACTGATTAAGTATTACAAAGGGAAAAAAGAACCTTTACAATGGATAAGTCTGGGAGACAGGAACTTACCTGAATGGAGAGACTTAACATGACCAATAAAGAGACAAATTAATAAATGTGCTGCCCAAGCGAGCCCTAAAGAGACAAATTAACACCATCGGCCTTGAAGCAGCCCGGGTGTACTAGAATGTTTACCTTACTGACATTTCAACATGATGGATGGAACAGAACGCTCCGAATCTGCATATACCTAGTCTGAATGCACAAATTAAAATAACTATCGATAGATAAATGATTTCCTTTAAAAATAAGTAGCCGGGCAAGGTGGCACATGCCTGTAACCCAGCACCTGAGAGCTGAGGCAGGAGAACCATAAATTCAAAGCCAGCCTGGGCTGCCCTGACTTACAGGCAGAGGAGAGCCAGTCCAATGATAGAGCACTCGCCCAGCAAACATGAAGCGCAAGTTCAAGGCCAGCGATGAGAATACAAATACACAAATAATAGCAAATGAAGTGAATGCAAAAACGAAGAGCAAGAAAATCTCTTATGACATGCCCAAGGCACACAGAATAAGAAAGAACAGCTAAATAAAAGCAAAATCCTTTTCTTCCAAGAAAAGCTCTACTTGACAAAATTTGGTATAAAAACAGAAAAATGATGATGTCTGACCAGGCAGAATGGAAGACACATAACAGGTGGAGTGGCCGAAAACTTTGCAGGAGGAAGATTAAATTTGATGCAGAAGTTAATAAAATTTGTAGAGAACTTTAAAAGCAATTTTTAAAAAGTATTTACAGGGCTGGGGAATATCTCTGTGATTAGAGTGCTTGTCAAGGAAACGAGGTCCTAAGTTTTATCCCCAGCACCA
Source organism: Ctenodactylus gundi (assembly GCA_004027205.1). NCBI lineage: Eukaryota > Metazoa > Chordata > Mammalia > Rodentia > Ctenodactylidae > Ctenodactylus > Ctenodactylus gundi. The sequence goes on from PVKB01003995.1 coordinate 41,530, forward strand.
CATACTAGCTGGCCATAATGGTGCATATCAGTAATCCCAGGATTCAGGAGGCTCTGAGGCAAGAGGAGTTTCATGAGTTCAAGGCCAGCCAGGGCTCTCTAGTAAGTTCAGAACCAGCCCGGACTACACAGACCAAGGCTCTGTCTCAAAAAAGAAAGAAAGAAAGAAAAAAGAAAGAAAGAAAGAAAGAAAGAAAGTGTTTACAAGGGATCTTTTGGGTTATGCTGGAAATGTAGTACTAGAATTAAGTGAGAGCTGTACAATTTCATAAACTGACTAAAACTCACTGAATTGTACATTTCAAATAGGTGTATTTGTAGTATATAAATTATCTCTCAATAAAAGATTTTCTTTTATTGAGACTGGGTCTCACTCTGTATTTCAGGCTGATCCTGAACCCACTTTGTAGCCCAGGCTAGTCTCAAACACATGGCAATTTTCTTGCCTCAGCTTTCCGAGTGCTGGGATTACAGGCATGCAGCTTATGTGGTGCTGAAAAGCAAACCAAAGGCTTTACGCTTGGTAGAAAACAGTCTAACCACTGGGCAACACCCCAGGTCAAAAAGTTTTTTTTCTTTTAAGCAATATTTATTTGCTGAATCAAGAACAAAAAATTAGAATTGCTCTGACTAAACCATAAAAGGGAAGTAATCAAGAGGAAAAGTACAGTCATTCATTCAAAATACAGAAAAACAACAATGAAAATTTTTCATAGATTAAAAATCCTGGGGCTGGAGATTTAACTCAATGGTACAGAGCTTGCTATCACGTGCCAAGCCCTGGGCTTGACCCCCAGGAAACCACAAAAATTCACATGTCCATGCTAGCCCTTGAAAGGACAGTACCATGTCTCTGGATAACTCTCTGTAGACTGTACTCAGACCGCAATGAAATCTCACTGTGTGAGAAGTAAGAAAACAACAGATTTGAAAACCCTAACTATGGAATAAAGAGAAGAAACATTTCAACTTAATTTCATATCACCTAGGAAAGACTCAGAACTCCAAAATTTGAGCCTATGACTAAGGAACACAGAGCGCCTCCCAGGGGAATGTAAAAGAATAAAGAACAGAAACTCAAATTCATAATTATTTTAAAAGAATGTGTGGTTATTTCTTTTTTCCCGCAGCTAACTTAAACAGTTTAATAAAGAATTTTTTGATATTTTTGGAGAAGGTTCATTTGCATCAATTCAGGGACTTTTGCAGAAGTTTCCCAAACAGAAGTACTATACTTACTGTATTTACTCCATTTACAGATATAAACAAAGATCAAGCAAAATGACACCTATAAACCACCCCAAATCACATTTGTTTTCAGGTCAAGAATCTCAACTTCCCAAAACAGCATAAGTGTCTCTTCTTTCAGATCTGTGACTCTCCGCTCTTATTTTGGCTAAGTCAATAGCAAGCCCAGAAGATAAAAACAAAAAATAATAACAGATGCAAATATTTTCTTTCCCTCACCATTAACGATGTTCTAGAAGGTACAAATGAAATAACTTAAGTCAATACGTAATCCTGTTTCCTTTACACGGTTCTATTAAAGGTCAAAACAGTTCAAAATAACTATCTTCCCAATAATATCTACCTACACTTGAAACTTTCTATTACCAATGAACTTGGTATATTTAAATGAAAAGCTATGTAAAAATTTACAGTACTATGCCTATCCCTTAGCAGACATTCAACAATGTTAGTGCTTCTTCCTTCTTTTCTATTTAATGTTTTAGTATTTCCCGGAAGCAGTTCCTATTTATTATTACCCAAATATTAAAGAATAACAATAGAAAGTAATCTCCTGACTCCTACCTAGATCGTATCCTGAAAATTCAGGCCCCGAGTTTATTATGAAGGAATTCATTTGCACAAAAGGCTTCAATCCACCCTTCCGCCCCCTTCCTCGGTAAACATTTCAATTCAGAAGCCATGCTCCTTCTGCCAGAGGAAGTAACACTTTTTCCTTCTATCACTGCATCAAAAGTTTCTGCTCTTTTTGACTGAGAGAAAGTCTGTCTCAAAAATTATGCTGTACTACGTGTAAGTTCTGCAAGAGCCCAATGGGTGATATCCACCCGACGAGGTCCATACGCAAGCTCCCAGAATTCCAGCTTGGGGACCAGGAGTGCGACTGTTGAGGCTACCAAGTTCACGCTGCATGACCCCAGTCTCCTGCACCGATGAGCAATGGGGTTTCAACATAATTAAGATTATAAAAAACTAGAGCTACAGGAAGAAGGCTAGCTCGTTCAACAGGAAATGCTCATACAGACATAGGTTTCCAGAGCTGGGTGAAGCTGCCATCTACAGTTCTTTTTGCAGGTGTTTGACATAAGACAGACACGTGAGCCAAAGCCACAGGTGGTGTGCTTTTTTCTGTTCAAGTGTCTGATCTTCAGACAGGAATACAAGCATACTGTGTCAAGTTAAACAACAGTGGTTACAAATGGACAGATCCCGTCACCGACAAAATGTAGAGTTACCAGTGATGGCCTCGTTGCTGTCACACCCTTTGATGCATTTAGTCTACTATTCACATGGACTACTGAATTTTAAAGTGACCAGAATGAACTAGCTAGTCGATACCTACCACCCCAAATTGATTTACATAAAGGCGACACTTGAGGACTAAATCAGAGACATCTGTTATTATGTATATGTGTGTGTCTGTGTAGAGTTATAGTTCTGTTCTATGATTTCCAAACTTTTTAAACTAGTTATGCTGCTTTTAAGTATTCAATACATTCTAACCAAATGCTAGCTAGGACCTACGACATCACCCAAGCTGTGGTGACAGGCCATCATTGGACCATGATGAATGAGACTGCAAGACATTATTTCCTATCCTCAAATCTGACCTGTTTTTAGGTCAGTGTAACTGAAAACAGCAACATATGAAGTAGGGAGGCAGGGAGGAATAAACAGACCTGGGACCTACCTTGCTCACAATTCCCACAGACAGATGAAATTCAATTCTGTGCCAACCATACCCTTCGATCACTAAAAAACAAACAGAAAAATAAAGGTTCGTGCAAAATAAAAATTCTGAAAGGGCATTTGGCTTCAAAGGTAACATGCTGTTTCTCACCTCCTATGTTGTTGAGCTCTGTCACTAAAAAAAAGACCACACAGGTGGAATTTAACAAGCAACACTAACCAAGCACTTACTATGCACTATTCTAAGTATTTTTTTTAAAGGAGCCCAGTTTGAGCAGTTATTTTTATTTTATTCACTTACAGACAGGGTCTCACTCTGTAGCCCAGGCTGGACCTGAACTCATTTTGCCCAGGCTAGCCTTGGACTTATGGCAATCCTCTGCTTCAGCCTCCCAACTGCTGGGATTACAAGTGTGTGCCACCCTGCACGGCTTTATGTGGTGCTGGGGAATCAAATTTAGGGCCTTGCACCTGCTAGGCAAGTGCTTTAACCACTGTGCCATTCCTCCAGGCCCTAGTCTAAGCATTCTATCAAAGACATGAATTCTTACAACAATCCAAGAGATAGGTGCTTATTATTAACGCATTTTACCTTCAAATAACAGCTAATCTGTGGTTTTGATAATTACTTGTACTGGTGTCAAATAATGCTTTTTAAATAAATGCAGATAATCTCACCATTACAACTGAGACATCTCAATGATCTACACCTATAAAAGCAACCTATTCATCCGTTCATTATGTACGTTTTGAGTCTTCAGTGTGCGCAGCACCGCCCTAGGTACTGAGGAAGATTTACTCTCTGCCCTTTAAGAGATGAGAGACCGGGGCTGGGAGAGCAGCTCAAAGGTTAGAGAGCTTGCCTCGCATGCACAAGGCCCTAGGTTCAATTCCCCAGCACTCAGAGGCTGATGCAGGAGGACTGGCATGAGCTCAACGCCAGCCTGGGCTACACAGCTACAAAGTGAGTCCAGCACCAACCTGGACTACAGAGCAAGACCCTATCTCACATGGAAAAAAAAATAAAACAGAGTTGAGAAACCACCTGAGCAGATGGATCAAACTGAACAGTTAAAAGAAATGGAATGCTCTCCGGGTATGGAGGCACATACCTGTGTGACCAACACTCTGGTAGGTTGAGGCAGGAAGGTCACAAGTTCAAGCCCCACCTGATTAGTTTGGCTACTAAGTGATCCTTGCCTCAAAAAAAAAAAAAAAAAATTAAAGGAATTTATTGACAGGAAAACTCTGGGTTCAATCCCTAGTACCGGACAGGAAGAGAGCAGAGAAAAGGAAAGGAAGGAAAAGAAAAAGGAATGCCCTGTTAGGACGTTCAGCTTTTTTGTGCTCTTACTCAGCTAAAAAAAAATAAATAGAATAAATCAGTGAGCTTTGAGAAAAAGAGCAGATTCACACAAGAGATGCCTTAATGCTGGACCTTTAGAAACAGGTAAGGCCGGGTTGCTAAAGCAGGGAAGAAAGCTTGCCTTCCTAACAAAATCCGATCTTCCACCATGCTTTGCCCCAGCTACTGGTCTCCCTCCTTCGCAACAGAACATCAAACCTCCTTCAAGGACACACAATTTTTTTTTTTTTTTGAGCCAGAAGTCTCGCGCAGCCTCAAACTCACAGTTATCCTCCTGCGTCAGCCTGCAGAGTGGTGACATTACAGGCGTGTGCCACCCAGCTCGGCTTATGTGGTGCTGGGGAAACAAACCCAGGGCCTTGTGCTTGCTCGCCAAGCACTCTAACTGCTGAGCTAGTCCTCCAGCCGCTAGGCCACTCAATTCCTGGTAGTTCTAATACCTATCCTACTGCCCGGAACGCTCTTCTCCTCTTTCTCCTGTTAAGTAATATTATTCCTAGCAAATAAGAAGCACACAAAAAATAGAGTCACTGTTATAAATAATCCCCGTTAGTATTTCGGATCCCACTGAAACACTCTTAAGTCTTTCCCAGCTCCCTAGAGCTTACCTACTTGTCTCTCTTTCACACTCCCATACTATCTGTCCATTTTTTTTCCTAGAACAGTTCAAACTGTTTACTGGGCCTCAGTCCCCTTCTCTTTTACATGTTTGAGCCAGAATCATCTTTTACACAATTCCGTATCCCTTAAGACCTACCAGTGCCTGGCACATAACAGGTTATTATATTCTATTGAAGGCCCAAGTGGCCCAAATTTACAAAATGAGTACATTAAAATTATTTTTCCTGAGTACACTTCAACAATTCAGTTTGTAAAAGTCTAATGCACTCCGACATTTCTACCAATGTCTGCTACATAAACAATGCATGCACAGAAGATTAAGATGAGGTCACCAAAACCCACCAATTGACTAGTTTTTGCTTGACAACAAAATTCATCAGCTCCCATGCCAACTAAAATACAAGCTGAGGATTAATTTAAGTGATAAATTAGGTATTATCATCAGAGACATTTCTCACTAAAATGAGGCCACAGCTTTGTATGCAGTCTATCGACAGGTATTTATATTGGCTTTAGTCATACATAGTGGAGGGTACAAATTTAGAAGCTCAATAATAAACGCGAAGTTTATTTTCAGAAACTTTCCATATGGTAGGAATTTAAGAAGTAAAACAGCAGCCTTTCTCCTAGCCAAAAGCAGAGGGTAGCAGAGCGCACAAAGAGCAAACCCTCTCCTGCCTCTGTTCTTGGCACTGCTCAAAGCACAGGAAGAAATGTGCATGGCCAGCAAGAGCCTCACTGAAAATCAGTCACCCCAGGCAAGAAGAATTCTGAATGCCTGTGCTACTCACAGCTTAAGTATTAATTTTATACATGCCCATGTTCATTTAAAACACAATTTGTGGCTTGGAACTTTAAAAATGTTCCAATGCGCTAGTCTATCCACATATTAATCAAGTCTGCCAGGTTTGAACATGCCAAGCTTAAAATACTCTCCAGATCTTGTGCAAAGGTATGAGCTCAATCTTTTATTCTCAGGAAAAGGAACTCAAGAGAATGACTAAAGCAACAGTATTTCCACAGAAGTTCTAACAGAGAAGGTCAGCTCCTAAATAGTGATCAGGTTTTTTTTTTTACTGTGAATAGAAATAAGGTAAAAATGAAAAACAGAATTCTTACATTTATCTCAAGATGAGATCGTAGTTCAAAGTTGTCAAAGAATATATTTTGAAACTGATTTCTATGTGAGACCGTATTATATAAAGGTTGTTTTAGTCATCCACTGACTAAGCCCCTTTAGAATTCAAGACTAGCTCACTTTATATTAAAAAGAATTCTATTTTTATATGAACAGCAGTATAAGCAAAGTTCTTTTAATCTGTTCTACCAACTTTAGAAAAATGACAAAACCTGGAATAACTAACTTTCATGATGAGATCCTCGGATCTAACATATCCAATCCCTTCACTTTCATCTAGGGAAGAGGATTAAGAGCTCAATGGTTTAATAGCAAAAAAAAAAAAAAAATGACAGCAGAATCTGACCACTAATTCCATCAATGCATTTATTCTATTACTACTGAACACACTGCTTCATCAATGCAGAAGTTATTTTCGAACAGAAGGGCAGGCTAAGTGGATAAGCCAGTAATCCCAGCACTCTAGGAGGCTAAGGCAGGAGCAACAAAAGTTTGAGGCTACACTGGGCAACCCAGCAATTTAACAAGATCCTCTGCAGAGTAAGATTCTGTCTCAAAAAAAGAAAAAAGGACTCAAAATCAAAACTAAAAAGTGAGCTTTCACATATCAACATGAAAGCCCAGAGGTAGATCCTCAGTACCTCCACCCCCAAAATTACAACAGAGGAAAACCTTAAATAATCATCTCTTAACTAGATGTTACGGTGGTTTGGATCTGGAGTGACCCCCAACAGCCTCACGTTCCTGTGGATACCGTGTAGGGCTGGGAAGCAGGGCCTGGCTGGAAGGGGCAGGTACTTGAGGTTTGACCAGGGAGGAAGGGTACGCTGGTGTTGTCTTTCTTTCCTCCAGTCTCTCTGTACCACCACGTTGTGAGGATCCCTGCCGCCGGAGCTCTGGCTCGGCCCTGCCCCCGCTCCAGCCCTGCCGTGCGCTTCCATCATCTTCCAGCCGCCCACCTGTGAATGGACTGGGACCTTCTGAAGCTGTGAGCTACAGTACATCTTTCCTCCCTAAGTTGTGGGTGCCGGATATTGAGTCACAGCGACGAAAATGTAACTAAGACAGATGTGCTGTACAGACCTGGAAATATCATCCTTTTAAAATGTGGGAAACAGGGCTGAGGATTTCATAGGTAGGTGCAGGGCACCAGGTTTGATTCCTAGCACCACCAAAAAGCAGCTCGGGACAAGGAACAGTATGTTAGAACACTTGCCCAGCAGGCACAAGGCCCTGAGTTGATACCCCAGCACCACATAAGCCAGGTGTGGCGGCACATGCCTATAATCTCAGCATTTGGGAGGCTGAGACAGGAGAACTACTGAGCTCAGGACCAGCCTGGACTATAGAGCAAGACCCAGTCTCAAAAAAGGAAAATGGGGGGGGGGGGGGGGGGAAGCACACGCAATAGAAAAATCACAGCAGCTAGTTTTGGCTAGATCCATGCTTACACAGGATCTCCACTAGAAGTTCCCCTTTAAAAAGTTTTCCTTACATTCCACAGGGGATGAGAAAATTTTCTGTGTTATATGATGACATTATCCCTACATTCCAGAAACTAAAGCTTCCACAAAAAATAAACAACTTCATAGAGGAATTCAGGATCACCTTTCTTTTTTTCTTGGTTTTGTTTTGTGTGATTTGTTTGTTTTGTTTTCGGAGACAGTCTCAAAATTGCAATCCTCCTGACTCAGGCTCTCCAAGTAGCTGTCATTACAAATTCAGCCCACTGTGCCTAGCCAGGGTATTCTTTCAAACAAACATTTCTTCTAAAAGAATGTTATTAAATCATTGTAATGTGGGGGGAGGGGATGGAAAGAACAGAAGGCAAGTAACAACAGAATGGAAAGACAAAAGAAACGAGCACAAAGGAAAGAGAAAAGAAAATTTAGAGTAGTTAGGTATCAAAAAGAGAGAAAAATAATTCCCAATAAAATGAACTGTGCTATTTGTTTGTTTATTTATTTTGAGACAGGGTCTCACTTTTCAGCCCAGGCTGGCCTTAAACTCACTATGGAGCCCAGGCGGACCTTGAACTCATGGCAATCCTCCTGCCTCAGCCTCCCCAGTGCTGGGATTATGGGCATTCACCACCACGCCTGGCTTTATGTGGTGCTGGGGAATTGAACTCATGGCCTTGAGCTTACTAGACAAGCACTTTAACCGCTGTGCAATTCCTCCATCCCCTATTCACACAACATTTACATTAGATCCTACATTATAAGTGATCTAGAGATGAGTAATGTTAGAGGATGTGTGCAGGTTACATATAAATACTATGCTCTTTTATGTAAGTGACTGAAGCATGTAAAGATCTGCAGTATCCACAGGGACACTAATGTTTAACGCAGACAAGGGACAGACTGTTAATCTACACATGCAGATGTAGCTCCTGCTTTTTGAGACTGCAAAGCAAAACATACTTTATAATTTTCAAGTATATGAACATGTTTTTTTTTTCATGTGATTCTCATAATCTGTAAAGTGGTGATTATTTGTAGATATGACAGGTAAAGAGGAAACTATGCAAAATATCTACAGAACTGGAATGATGGGAAGGAGAATTGCAGGAAGAAACACAGTGTACCTATCAATGCTCTAAGTTAGTGGGGAACTCTGTATACCTCAGATCTGACTTGGTCACTTGTAGCTGGTCTTCAATAAAGAAATGAATTCCTTCTTTTTAAGCAGAATAAAACAAACACTTTTTATCCTTCTTCACTTTTACCAAAATAATTTTTCAAGATGGGTAGTACATAACTTTAAAAAACTAAACAACACAGTAAGATCCATACCAAAAAGTAGGTCTCCTTCGCAGAAGTAACTTCCAAAATTTTAGTATTTAGTTTAGTATTTCTTGATGACAGATGACTCTCCTATGATTACAAGTCTAGCTTAGCTGGTTACTGCCCTATGAAAGCAAGCACATCACCACAACTACTGAAGTCAGAGACATGCAAGGAGGCCTACCTCGGAGCACCACATTCGTGCCCTTCCCACCCCCACTCCCACTCCCACATATACACAGCTATTCCCAAGAGAGAAGCTTCTGTTGTGCATGGAGAGTGAAATATGCATGACATGCCATTGTGACCATTTTTCAGTCTACAACTTAGTGGCATTCACACTATTGGGAACCTTTACCACCATCCCCTAAAATTTTTTCATCATCCCAAACAAAAATTCTCGCCCAACGAACAGTAACTCTCCACTCCCTTAACTTCTGGTAACACTCATCCTACGTCCTTCCTAAAAACGTGCTCATTCTAGAGAACTTACGTAAGTGACCTCACACAGCATTTGTCCTTTTGTTTCTGGCTTATTTCATTCAGCATAATAATTACGAAGGTTCATTCAAGTTGTAGCACGATCACAATTTCATTTCTTTTTGAGACTGAATACTCCATTGTATGTACATATCTCATTTTGTTCAGCCATTTGTTGGCTGGCTGGACGTGTGGATAGCTTCCGCTCTTATAACAACATGTATCAGTGTAAGTGCCTGCTTTCAACTCTTTCGGGTGTATACCGAGCAGAACTGCTGGATCATACGGTAATTTTATGTTTAACTCTTTGAAGAATCACAAAACTTCTTCCATAGCAGCTGCACCACTTTCTATCACCAATACACAATTTCTCCTCCTGGTTCAGCACTTTATCTTCCCTTTTTTGTTTTATAATGGTTATATTAATAGGGGAGAAGTCATGTTTCATTGTGGTTCTGACTTGGCATGCAAAACAAAGGGCTCATGTCTATGGCTTCAAACCCTTTTTGTCCTGTGGCCTGGTCCATCTCTACCCCAGAGGATAACGAGGGTCTCGTCTCGTCTCTTTTCTATCACTACAGTGACTGCTGCATTTTTCTCTTCCTTTTCTGCTTTCTACGAATATCCTTTCACTATGCTTATTGGCTTTCTTCTCAAAAAAAATGCTATTTATAACCTGACAATGCCAGTATAAACAATACACTCCAACTTCTGGTAGAATGACCCCTTCACAGAATTTTCGGGACCTCAAGTCATCATGGGAATTGTCAACAAGGCTCATAAGTTCTTCATTGTCTAAGGCAGTCTCTTTTTTCTTACTTTTGGGCTCAGCGCTCTTTTGAATGGCAACAAGAAAAAGTTGGTCTCTAGGAAACCAAAGTTTGACAAAAGCCAACCTACATATACCTGCATTTAAGAAGAGATGGCAGAAAAATACACTAAACTTAATTCCCAAGAACACACACAAAAAAACTAATGAAATTTAAAATACTTTTATTTAAAACCCACAAACACTGCTATTCAACTCTCAGCAAAGTCTAGAATACAGTAAGCTTTCAAAAATATTTATTGAGTAAATAATTTAAGGAGGTAATATGCCAGCCCCCAAAAACTCTGAAATTAGATCTATATTTGTATTTTAACTCCTATCTATATTGGCCATATTACCTTTAGCTAAACCATTTAGCTTCCTTTAGCCTCAATTTCCTCATTTTAAAAAGATGGACGTTACCACCAATCTTACAGAGTGACCACAAAGATCACCAAGATTTTTTAGTGTTATATTCAAATATACAAAATACTTCGTTGGTATTGGGTCTAGGTACCACAAAAGCATTTATTTAGACAAAAGAAAGTTTAACAGCTCACAGTTCATTTATTCAACTTGTGTATGTTCACGCAAACATGTGTGCATGTGTAATGCTGGAGATAAAACCCCAGGCCTTGTACATTCTACTACCACAGGGCTATGTCCCCAGCCCTATTAAAAAATTTAGTGACCATCTACTATATGCCAGGCATAATAGTTGCAATACACCAGTGACAAGATATAAATTATAACACAGAAGAAGACTATCTCAATAAATAAACAGATACACTAATAAATTGCAATACAGCAAGAAAGATATAAATCCCTGCTTTCATAGAGTTTGTATTCTAATGGGACAGGGAGGGTAAACATAATAAAATAATAGATCTTGGGCTGGCAAATGTAGCTCAGTGGTAGAGTGCTTGCCTAACACGCAGAAGGAATAGGTTCAATCCCCAGCACTGGAGGGAAAAAAAAAAAACATCTACACACACACTATGTAATAAACTATAGTTAGTAACCATCTTGGCTCAACTACCTGTGGTATCAATGATGTGATTAAGTAATCCTTCTGATACTTAATAACAGCCCCCAAGTCCAAGAATAATGTTGCTAATAATTTTGTTATTTTTATAATTGCTCTATTTTATAATTATTGCCAATGACTTATTAGGACAAAAAGAAGTCATATTTATGATAGTTACATATCTTTTTTAAAAGTACATATATAGTTCAGTTTCAGGCATTCACTGGAGGTCCTGGAATATATCTCCTACAAATAAGGGGAACTCCTGCAATTTGCTTCTGGCTTTGTATTAGGTTGAGCTTGGGCCAATAATGGGTTTTCAGACTTTTCCAACAGGTATATATGGTCAGGTAGTGATTTAAGGTTTTCACTTTTTTGGTGATGAGAATGGAACCCAGGACCTTGTTCAAGCTAGGCAGACACTACCACTGAACTACAACTCTAACCCCATTTTACTATCTTACAATACATGATAAACCCTAAATTAACCTGGTCAGACAGTTTCATAAGAGTTTCAGCAGTTGCCATACAGATGACAAATAAAATACTCATCATATATTTTGATGTTCATTAGCTAGAAATGACTGATCATTTCTTTCTCTCCTTTTCTTTTGAGACAGGGTCTCACTGTTCTGCAGTCCAAGCTGATCCTCAACTACTACCCTAGGTTGGCCTTGAACTCACAGCAATCCTCCTGCCTCAGCCTCCAGGGAGCTAGGATTACAGACATGTGCCAACACACTTAGCTGTGATCATACTTTCTAAAACTTCAAGGTCAAGACTTAAATTCATTCCCCCTCAGTCACTGGAAGGGAGCCAAATTTCAATAAATTAGGGAAAGCAAAAAAACAGAAAAAGCTTCTAATGTCTGTGCCTTACTTAGTTTTTTTTGTTGCTGTAACTCAGTACCTGACATCCACAAATTCAGGGGAGGAAAGGTTTACTTTAGCTCCCAGTTTCAGAGGGTCACAGTCCACTCAGGGGCGGCCGGGAACAGTACACGGTGGAGACAGCTCCTCACAATATTACAAACAGGAAGCCGAGTCACATCAAGTCCAGTCTCCACCGAGAGGAAGGTAGCAGCATATACATACTTCCAGGTTCCATCACAGTCATCTGCCCCTTCTAGATGCAGCCTCAGTGTTCCACTCTTTCAGGTATGGAAGGCATGGTAATCCCCACTACATGCCTGTAATGCAGTCTACATGCCTATAATCCACCCCTCCAGACTAGGCCCCTATCTCTCAGAAGCAAATGGTTCCATAAACAATCCATAACATCCAAATACATGAGACTTTTGGGAGACATTCCAGATGCAAACCACAATATTCCACCTGGGCCCCCAAAGACCCACATCCTTCTCCCCATGCAAAATGCATTTAGTCTTTCTCTAAGAGTTGTCAAAGTCTTAATAGTTCCAGTACTGCAAAAAATAAAAAGCCCAAATCCAAAGTGTCCTCTGAGACACGAGGCAAACTCTTAGCTGTGAGCTCCTGTGAACATCAAAGAAAAGGTTAAGCACCCTCCAACATACAAGGGCGTAAGGGAACCATTCCCATTCCAAAAGGGAGGAAAAGGATAGAAAGTAATCAGACCAAAACAAAGCCTAAATCCCGCAGGGCAAGGGTTAAATCCTGTTGCTCCATGTCCAGAAGCCTGGGTAAATTGTGGTGGGGCATGAGCTCCAAAGGCCCCACCCCCACAGCGACTGGGCAGAACAGCAGCCACCGCCGTCTTCTCCCCTTTGGGCTGGATCTGCTCACCGCCTGCACGTTTCTCAGCTGATGATCCAGGCTCCTGGCTTCTCCAAACTGTCAGACTCTCCATCGTACCTCTGGCTTCTCCTTCAGGACTTCACGCACTGCCCTCCCAGGGGCACACTGCCTGGCCCACAAGGCCCTTGTCTGATATCTGGTTGGAAGCCTCCATGACCCTACAACTCTCGGGCTCTGCAGGCCTGTAAAGCCAGGACCACGTGTCAAGATCCAACCGGCTTGAGCAATAGTCTAGCCCCTTGTACCATGGCTGCAGCAGCTCCTAGGTACCTGGTGGCTGAACTCCAGGGAGCTGAACTCTGGCAAACACTTTCCTCTTCGACCTACAGGGAGCCCTGGGCTACTCTTCTCAAAGTAATGACCTTTACCTTTCCATCTTTTAATTGATAGAGGATGAGATCTAGTGATTCCTGAGACACCCTGAAGGCCTCTTACAGTCCTGATTCCAAGTACTTGGCTTCTGTTTAATGTTAGTCTCTTTAACAAGCAGTGCCTTTTCACTCTGGATTGCCAGCTTTCGCTTTTCCTTTTTTGTTGTAGTTGTTGTTTGAGGTCTCACTCTGTAGCCCAGGCAAGTCCTGAACTTACTATTGTAGGCAAGCTGGCTGGGAATCATGGCAATCGTCCTGCCTCAGCCTCCCAAGTGCTGGGATTACAGGCACGCGCCACCACACCCAGCTTATGTGGTGCTGGGGAATCAACTCAAAGCTAAGCCTTTGCAAGGCAAGCAAGCACGTTAACCTCTGAGCCATTCCTCCAGCCCATACTGCCAGCTTTTTGCATCTCTTCTCTCTGCCACTGTCTCCTGTCTTTTCCCAAAGAGTTGGTTAAAAGCCACAAACAGTACCCAAGCGGCAGCCTGAATATCATGAATATCAGGCTGCCTTAAGGTTTCCTCCACCAGATTATGTAGTACTCTGCCATTAATCTCAGTTTCAGGCAGTCTTTGGACAACGGCAAAAGAGCCAACACACTTTCTGTCAAAGAACAGCATGCACAGTTTTTAGATCACTTGCCAATACAGTTCTCTTTCCCATCTGAACCTTCACAAGCCTGTGGCCTTTCCAATCCACACTTCTATCAGCATCCTGGTCTTGTGAGCTCCAACCAGATCCCCCATCAAGATTGGCTCAGAGCACTCCAAGGCTTCTCTGGCCAGCACCTTCAAATTTTCCCAAATTCCTCCCACAAACCAGTTCCAAAGGCTTCCAAACCACATGGTCAGATAAAGTCATAGCAATAACCCCAGTCTTGGTACCAATTTCTGTTTTTGTTCGTCTGTTTTTGTTTTGTTTTGTTACTGTGATTCAATACCCAACGTCCACAAATTTAGGGGAGGAAAAGTTTATTTTAGCTCACAGTTTCAGAAGGTCACAGTCCACTGAGTGGTGGCCAACAACAGTGGAAGTACATGGCCCAGGTGGAGGTAGAGGCAGCTCCTCATGGCATTACAAAAGTAAGTCCCATCAAGCTCAATGTCATCTTAGAGTAAAGTAGCAGCATATAATACACACACACACTTCCAGGTCCCATCCCAGTGATATACCCCTCCTGGGTTCAGCCTCAGTGTTTCACTGCTTCCAGGTGTGGAAAGCTTCCACTACAGGCCTACAATCCAATCTACGTGCCTGTGATGCACCCCTACAGACCACACCCCAATATCCCAACAGTACATGGTTCCACTGATAATCCACAACACTCAAATACGTGACATTTTGGGGGACAATCCAGATCCAAACCACAACAGTTTGTTACCAGCACTACGTTCATCCAGATAGCCCAGTGATCCTGGAAATGACCAATCTAAAAGTAGATGCCTCTCTCCTCTGTACTCTGGACGGTCACCAAAGAATAGAATGACCTGGGGCCTTAGAACAAGTAGCATTCAGGAAGAGGAACAATACAAAGGCGACCTACACAGCACTACCACTATTACTACATTCTGGGTTAAGACCACGGGAGAAATACCAAAATCACACCATCTTAGCATTGAAAAAGGATTAATATTTTCCATGTGACTATGTGCTAAATGCTAAGGGTACACAAATGATTATAACAAAATCTCTACTGAAGTACCTGTGCTAACTACTGTATTAGAGAAATTAAACTAAGGATTTGAAATTATAGAAGAGGGAATAAAAGAATGGATTTTCAAAATGAACTGCCAAGACTTGAGATAACTACATCCACCTCTCCTACACCAATCTTACATGTAGAAGCTTCATATACTAACTCAGGATGAGAAACAAGGCTGTAATTCTAGCAGGGCTGGGACTTGAGGCCTCTTAGAACCTGGGTCATGTCTTATGTGGTTGGTTTAAAAAAATTTTGGAAGTTAAAGGTGATTATGATCATTTCATTTCTCAAAAAAAAAGCATGGTTTTAGTCTAACCAGTCACTCGGTGTCAATCTCTAAGTTTTACAAGATAATTATTTAATTCCTAATAATAGCATTCAGAAGGTTGAAGCAGGAGGATTTACCATAAGTTCAAGGCCAGCCTGGAAATCTATAGTGAGTTCAGGACCAGCCTGGGCTACACAGTGAGACCTTGTCTCAAAAATGAACAAAATAATGTCTGTTAAAAGAAGACTGCGCCCTTCACACGCTTTCCTAAAGGAACTCATTTACAGATGAGGCAATTTCTTGAAGTCTAGGCTAGAACTTTGATCACGGCCACCACCACCACCAATGCCATGCACCTTTTCCACTGTGGCCCATGCTCCAAATTCTCTACCCTCCACAGCTTAGGCATATGCCTAGCTCTCAGCCTTCTGGCTTCTAATGTTCACTTTTCCTCCCTTACCCCCCAGTTGTGACTATCAGGAATTTACCCACAAAGAACTACAGGAATTCACTCTTTTTTTTTTTTTTTTTTTGAGACAGGGTCTCACTCTGTAGCCCGAGCTGGCCCTAAACTCACTATATAGAGACTAGGCTGGTCTTGGACTCACATCAATCCTCCTGCCTCAGCCTCCTGAGTGCTGGGATTACTGGTGTGTGCCACCATGGCCAGCTTTATGTGGTGCTGGGGAATCGAACTCAGGGCCTTGTACTTGCAAGGCACTTGCTTTAACCATTGGGCCAATCTTCTAGCCCAGGGGTTTATTCTATTAATTCATAAACAATATTTCTTGCCAGTTTTCAGACAAGATTTAAAGGTCTATAATACTCAATACAAAAAAGTACCATTTATCTTTACACATCTCCAAAGACAAAAAATTATCTTTGGCACATGAGTTTTTATTTACTGGACCCTTTCTCCACCCAACAGAAACATACATAATCACCATAGCATATTCTAGCAAATTTCTATTTCAGCAATTACACTCAAGTACATTCTTTCAATAGGGAGTTGAGCCTTCAGGGTGTCTTACAACAGAGAAATTCACCAGCTGGCCAGCGCACTCAGATTCAAGGAGAGAAATGGAAATTTTTATCAGGTTTTTCCAAGAGTTAACTAACTTTTAAATTGATTATACTTTCAACAGTATTTGATGAAATGGCAATAATGTCTGAAACCTGTCTTATACTAATGAAGAGGAAAAGGGGAGTAAGGTTAAATAAGATTATGTGTTGATAACTGCTGAAGCTGGATGATATATATAGGTCCTGGCATAGTGATTCGTTATTTTAGTCTATTCTTAAATGTTTGCATTTGAAATTTTTTGTAACACATTAAAAAACAATTTTATGAAGGTTATGATCTAGTGAACTTAAAGAACAGAGTGATTCTTACAGAAAGCAACTCCATAAACCACTAGGGTAAAAGTTGTTAGACTCATAACATCTACTGTTAATTTTGACACTTATTTCTTACTGAACACATACTTACTGAACACAACTGCCATGTGCCAGATACCATCCTGAATGTTAAGGATGTGATGATAAACTAAATTCTCAAGTAGGCAATCCATTGTCACGAATGAGGCAAGCACAGAGCATCACAAAACAAATGAATGGAGACCTAATATAACTAGGCACCAACGAAGAGAAATTTTCCAGAGGAGGTACCATTTAAGTTAAATTCTAAAAAACTCAATCCCAGAAACTAATTATTTCATTTACCTATACTGGCCTTTATCATCTTACAGATCATAAAAGATGATCAGCAAGTCAATGCCTGTTCCTCTATAATGTAGCCATTTTTCTATAAAACAGAAAACTATCATTCACTGAATATTTTTAAATAGCTACCACGTGCCAGTATGTGCCAGATAAAAAAGAATAAAACATGGTGTATTCACCCACAGGATTTATATTCTAGAAGTACAGGAAGACAAAAACAAGCAAACCAACAAAGAGAAAACTCACTACAACTTTACAAGTTACAAAAGAAACAAGTCATTTTGTGTGCAGAGTGCCTAACTTTTAAAATACGATAATAAGGAAAGCTGAAAGAACTGAAGACCAAAAGGAGATAGCGCCGCCAACTGAAGGGTAAACAAAAGGCCAGGCGAGAGAAGGCGGGGAAATCAGCAGAGACAACATGCGTGTATTTGGAATGCAGGTCATGCAAAGAAATCTGAACGTTATTCTAAGTGCAATGGGGAAACCACTGGAAGAAAAGGCTTTAAGCAGGGAAATGATGTGCTTCCAATCAGACTGGGGTCGGTTGGGCGGGGGAGCCAAGGTATTACTGAGACTCAAACGCAGGGCACTCCGTCACTCAGCTATATTCCTACCCTACTTCAGCTTTTATTTTGAGAGAGCATCTCACTGAATTGCCTAAGCTGCCCTGGAATTTACAATCCTCCCGTCTCAGTTTCTCCAAGCTAGATTACAAGTATCACCATGGTACCTGGTTGCAATTTAAATTAAGCTTTTAAAAAATCATTCTTACTATTCTGGAGAGAACAATGAAAGAGAATAAATTTTTTTTCAACGTCTGAGCTAAGAATGTAGCTCAATGACAGAGTGCCTATGGTACACCAAGCCTAGGTTCAATCCCAGCACAAAGAGAGTGAGGGAAAGGAGATTTTTTTTAAATGAGTAAAATCAAAATACCAAGAGTGAGTCTATACAGTAAAAATCATCTTCACATTTGATTACCAACCAAAAATCTTTTTTTAAAAGACTTAGTCCAGGCTCTTCATGTGTGTGTGTGAGCATGTATGTGCATATGTGTGTTCTGAGCATGTGTGTGCATGCATGTGTGTTTAAAGCTTACAACTGATGAGCCACGACCTCTGAGGAAGTCTCAAAAACCTGAAACAAGCCCGTGTGCCTAAGGGTTGGCATTCTTTTCATTCTCCAACTGCAAAGTCAGACAACTGTTCATTTACGCATCTCCTAGTCTATGGTTTCAGGACTGAAAGGAAAGAGCAGGGGACTTCCTCATGTGTTTTAGAAAACATTAAACTTTACTAAACATCTGATAAGGAATGTGACTGCATAATCTTTCTCATACCAACTATGTTCCAGGTAAGACTATGAAAGCAATTCTAATTTTTCTGTACAAATTTACATTTGCCATAGAAAGCTGCTTCAAGCAAACATTAATTTTGTATTTCAAAAAACTTTCCCATCAGGCATGGTAGCACAAGCCTGTAATCCTAGCACTCTGGGAGGCTGAAGCAGGAGGATTTGAGGTACAAGCAAGCTCAGCCTGAACAACTTAGCAACTTACTGAGACCCTGTCTCAAAATCAAAATAGGCTAGAATGTACCTCAATGTGAAAGAAAAAAATCTGCTAATAAGAATAATTTTATTTCTTCTATCAATCAACAACATAGTAAACAGACCAAAAAAGTATCTTTTTAAAGCAAGTGTCAGTGCTGGAGAAATGACATAGTGGTTAAAGTGCTTGTCTAGCAAGCAGAAGGCCCTGATTCAATTCCCAACACCACATATAACAGCACATGGTGTCTCACGTCTGTAATCCCCACACTGGGGAGGCTGAGGCAGGAGGACTGTCGAAAGTTCAAGGCTAGCTTGGCTATCTAGTGAATTCAAGACTCGCCTGAACAGAGCAAGACCCTGCCTTAAAAATAAATAAATAAATAAAAGTTGGGCAGGACGAATGGCTCACAGGTTAAAGTACCCAAGTTTGACTCCCCAGCACCACATAAACCAGGCGTGGTGGCACACACCTATAATCCCAGCACTCGGGAGGCTGAGCCAGGAGGATTACCATGAGTCTAAGGCCAGCCTGGGCTCCATAGGGAGTTAGGGACCAGCCTGGACTACAGAGCAAGACCCTGTCTCAAAAAAAAAAAAAAAAAAAGAATTTCTCCTCAGTATCTGACCCCAATACAACTTGGCAAAACCACCAAGCTGGGGGACTGGGAAGTTATGCTTCAGTTGTAAAGCATTTACCTTGCATGTACAGCCCTGGTTCAATCCCCAACATCATAAACATATACACAAACACACACTCCCATGCCATCACTGTAGCAGGCATTAAGCCAAATACTCAACCTAGCAATATTAAATCATCACTAGCCACGAGCACTTGCGCATGCTTATAATCCCAACTACTGGGGAGGCTGAGCCTGGAGGATCGTGACTTCAAGACCACTCTGAGCAATAAGATAAGACCCTATCTTAAATAAATAATAGCGCTAAGTCAAACGCTAAGTACCCGAGTTCAGTTCAGTTCCCCAGCACCACATAAGCTGGGCGTGGCAGTACATGCCTATAATCCCAGCACTCCGGAGGCTGAGGCAGGAAGACTGCTTGAGTCCAAGGCTAGCTGAGCTCCACAGTGCGTTTAAGACCAGCCTGGGCTACAGAGCAAGACCCTGTCTCAAAATAATAATAATAATTAAGTAAATGATTATTAGCTGTGCTGCTTACCTTGTTACTGTGACAAAATACCTGACATTAACTATTTAAGGGAAGAAAGATTTATTTAGCTCACAGTTTCAGAAGGTCTCTCACACACACAGTCCACTTGTGGGGCAGCCGGCCATGGAGAAGGCACAACATCCCATTACAGGTTGAAACCAAGTAAAGCAACAGCAAGCCAATGAGCTTTTTCCCAGGAAGAAGCTGCAACGATGCCTCCTCTTCCCTCAAGTACTTCACGCTGCCAGTCGCCCTCCTTCACGTCCTGGCCCACGAGCCAACAACAAACACCTGAAATCTCTGCTCTCTGCAATCCTCAACCTAAACAGACAACCCCTCCAGGTCAAACCTTAAACACCTGCTCCTTCCAGCCAGGACCCGCCTCCAAATAACACACAGTTCCAAGTACATGAGGCTTTTGGGGGACACTCAAGATCCAAAACATAGCAAAATACCTCACACTGGGGCTAGTTATTCAACAATTATAACTTTCAAAATCAAAATACTGTTCTTGAAAAAATTATTTAAAATCAACTATATCACTTAGAGATCTAAATTCTGATTAGCAATCTTCTTTATAAATCAAGTTGAGATGGTGTGACACAGTAATGATGGCTGGAGTGAATATAAGAATAAGTTTTAAGATAAAAATCACAGAAGGGTCCTTTGGGGGCACCTATCAGTAACTTAACATTCTAACTTGACAAGGGAAACAACTCAGACCCTGAGAGATTAGAGCAGTAGTCCCCAACCCCCAGGCTGTGGATGGGACAATGGCCTTCAAAGAAAAGCGCCACTGGGACAGTAAGCAGTGAACGGGAGGTGATCTTGGCACCACAGAAGTCCAGCATGGTGGCACACACAGTCATCCCAGGACTTGGTAGACTGAAGCAGGAGGGTGGCTGGGAGGTCCCTGCGGCCGGGCTACCCAGTGGGTTCAGGTGGTGAGCAGTAAGTGAAGGCCGGCCTCCTGTCAGCACACGCCTATGAGGTTCGAGTGTCACTGGTGATCTGACAGGAGGCGGAGCCTCACTCCCGCTCTCCTGCTGCTTCTCACCATTTCAAAGCTATCCTCCAACCACCTACTACTGCATAACAAGGGGCCCTCCCTTTGTCCTGGGATCTGTCTTCAACTAACCCAGTCCCTGGTGTCCAAAAAGTTGGGGACCACTGGATTAGACAACAATTGCCTAGTATTCCATTATTATATAACTTACTAGTGATAGAAAAATTTTTAAATTCCAATGCCCCAATGACCAGATTAACTCTAATAGCAGCAGCTGAGCCCAGCGGCACAGCCCTGTAATCCCAGCCCTATGGAGGGCTGAAGCAGGAAGATTACAACTGGAAACCCAGCATGGACAATTTAGCGAGACCCCATTTCAAAATAAAAAAGCAGTATAAAATAAACAGCAGTATAAAATAAGCAATCAAAATCAGGCACAGAAGGTAGCTCACTGTGAAGGTCCTAGGCTGGACTCTCAGTACCACAATAAAATAGTAGCTGCCACAGACGGGGCAACAGCAACTCTCCAAGCACTATATATACGCAGATCTTACCACATGAGAGAGGCAGTATCAAATCCATTTTATAAACTACTGGACTCAGTGGCTCATGCCTGTAATCCCAGCAATTTAAGAGGCTGAGGCAGGAGGATTACGAGTCTAAGGCCAGCCTGGCAACCTAATGAAACTCGCTCTCAAAATTCAAAAAATAAAATCCATTTTATAAACAAGGAAACTAGAATCCAAACCTGAGTCTGTCTGACGCCCAAGTTCCTGGTCTTAGCCACTATATTACGCTTGTCTACATTCTGCTCATTCCTTCATTACCTGCTAACCAAGCACAATGTATCAGGTACTGTGTGGGCCCCAGTGAGACCAGTAATGAAGATGGACAAGGGCCTGCCTTTACAGGGCTTATGATTTAAAAATAAAAAATAAATAAACCTCAGCAGCAGTTCACATATGACTGAAAAGTTTTGCAAAAAGAAACCACAATAATGTGATAATTGTAAAGACACTGCATTACCAATCATTTAGGATTATCACCTGACACTAAGATGTCTGCTTTAAAAAAGAAAAAGTGTCGGTAAACATGTAGAGAACTGGAATCCATGTGTACTTGTTGGTAAGAATATAAAATGAAAGTTTATTTAATCTTTTATAGCGAAAAATGACTAAACATAATTCTGGACTCATCAAAGATAATACATACTTCAAACAGTATATTCTGAAAGACATAAACTTGTATCCTCCTCAGTATTTTATTTCAGACTGAGCATAAGTAGAAACAGTTCTAATCAAAAAATATGTCCTAAGGACAAACAGATCCTTCCAAATTAAATTACCTAATTGACACACATAATTCCAATGCCCCTTTATTTCTTTCTTGTTCCCTAGTTCCATTAAATTTCTTCAGTTCCTCTGATGTGTCAGCACAGAAACAACTGATCGCTGCAGCGGTAAAAGCAGTTACCTAAACTCCCTTACTGCACTCAGACTGCTGCCGTGGGAACTGCCTCCTCTTAAGTTTCTGGGATATTATCAAATAGAAGCAGCACGTCACCTCCCTGGCTTCCTTTTCAGGGGAAGTGTGCCAAACAAAGACGAGAGAGGAAACACATAGGTCCACAGTTACCCACAGCCCTGGACACATCAATCCACTGCAGACTACAGGCACATTTCATTCAGCTCCCCACTACCGTGGACTGTCCATCTAGTTTTATTATCAAACTTGTTTGGCATAGATATTTTTATATTTTTAATGTATTGTTTTTGAGAATTGAACCCAGAGCCTTTGCACTGAGTTAAGTCTCCAGCCCCTTTTTCAAGACATTCTTGCTAAGTTGCCCAGTCTGAGCTTGAATTTACAATCTTTCCGCCTCAGCCTCCCAGAGGGTTGGGATTACAGGTGTACATTATCACACCTGGCTCAGATATTATATTAGATACATGGCAAAGAAAACAGTATCTCTCAACTATGGCTTCCACCCTAATGATGCTGAAACAGTAACGGAAAAAGGGTCCTGGAGAGAAAAGGACATAAGCAAAAAAATTATGAGGCTACGATATGAAAAGATGCAAACAGACCAATGGACACATGAATTGTAGTATTTATACACACTGGAATACTACTCATCCATAAAGACAGAGAGGTTGGAGGCTTTTATAGGTAATGGAGGCAATCTGAGACCATCATGCTTAGTGAAATGAGTCAGAAGCAGTAGGTGAAATACCGGATGGTTTCTCTGATATGAGAAACTCAGATCACCGTTATTTCATAGATCTTAATGTGGGGAATAATGGGAACTGGAGGGGAGGAAGGGGGGTCGAAAAGAGAGAAGGGAAGGATTTGTAACTTTGCCACGATATGTATGTGCACAAAATACTCAAGATCAATGTAAACTTTATGTTTTGCACTTAAACATATCAATGGAGGGGAAAAGAGATGCATGCAAAATCATGTTCGTAAATAAGTAACAGTTAACTTATATCAATCAAGGAGAGATATCAAAGTAGCCTAGCTTCTTGCTAACTTTAAAAACAGCTAAGGACAGTACGGGTAAAGAAAGGAAGAACGTTGTTCCAAAAATACAGGGCAGCCTGACCAAATTCAAGAAAGTGACAAATACTAACTGAAGTGCAAGGGAAGTACAGAATGATGGCTAGTGGTTTTTACAGAAAATGATTCTGCTTGGTGGTCATTAGCCATAACCACGTTTGATGAAGACAGCAGACACTACCTACATACGAGACACCAAGTTGAAGTCTGGCCCTAATATGAATGAAGTCAGTCCACTCATCCCTCATAGATTCTAAAACAAAGAAATTTATCATTTCTATACAAGTGTATTCTGAAATATGTTTCCTTACATCTGAGAAGTTATTACCTACAGTCAAATCTGTTCTTTGGGTTATTTTTTCAAAGACAGTGCAGTGTAAACACAAAAGACAATAAAAACAGCAAATGTGGATTCTAAGACCAGCTTACACAACATTTGTTCACAGGTCAAATATAAATTTCATATATATAAAATCAATTGACTTTTGTGTAATTCTTTAAAGTTAACAAGTCCTTTATTTAGGCACGTTACATACGGCACCATGCTCAGTAACTATCTGAATAAACGAGGAGTCTCACGTGCGCTCTAGGGACAACTGGCAGGGGAAGCCAAATAAATCAGCTCAATAAAGTGACTGGAGTTACAAAACTGCAGAAAGACGAAAGATGAGCAACATTCTTGCAACGGAGCTGCAAGACGGCACGTTACACGGCCATCATTCAGCAGAAATTTAAAGAGCCATTATCAGCCAGGTACTCCTGTAGTCCACACATGTGGAGGGGTAAATCAGCTGTTAAAACCTGGCAGACCTCAATCAAATCCAGCAAGTGAACTTCTTTTGTGCAGTCTAGGGTGTTGGCTTGCACAATATTTTTCTTAAATGTGGAATGTCAATCTAAGATGACCTGCTCAATATTTTTAAATCAACTGTGAAGCACAAACAAGACACAATAAAATGTACACATTTGAATGTACAGCCTTAAGGAATTTTAATTAAGTGCACACTGTCACCTAACCATCACTCTCAATCAAGAGAAAACTCATTCCCATCATCCCTCAGGTCCCATGTAGCCAATCATCTAGCTCAGTCAATCCTACTGGCAATCACTGACCTCCTTTAGTCATCTAATTTCTATAACTACGGATTGGTCTCGCATACGCTAGAACTACGTGTAAACTAAGTCACACAGTAAGCTCTCATCTGAGTTGTCTTTCGCTTAATAAATTTTTATTCATTTATATTACTGCCTGTACTTGTGTCTGTATCTCATTCTTTTATTTTTTTTCTAAGTAGTAATCCATTGTTTATCCAACTTGATGTCATTTCAGTTGTTTCCTATTTTTTGGCTAATATGAATAAAGATGATGCGAACATTCACATGGTCTTTTTGTGAAAGTTAAGTTTCCAATTTTTTTGAGTAATAAACACATAGGAGCAGAACCGCTTGGTTTTATAAGTATGTATTTGAGGGGGAAAAAATAGATCAGCAATTCCACATTACAATCTCATGCCAATAATAAGATACAATCTCTTTAGCCAAAGTATGTGCTCTCCAATTTGCCACAGTTCATACCACTCCTTAGTAAAATCCCTAATATACCCAATTCCATTCTTTCATGGTACCTGCTTAGACTAGGGACAGTTTAAGGCTGGCAAAAGAGAAAGGCGCACGCTACTACTAAATTTCCATCTTAAAACCCAACGTGGAAAATTAACTGAAGTGCAAGGAAAGAATGAATAATGAAAACACAGAAATCAAGTAAGCATTCACCTAAATGGCCCTGAAAGAGCCATGTCGGGACCTACCTAGAGCTGTTTTGGAGGAAAAGATGAGCAGTTGATAAAGGAAGTTAAATTTGGGTTTTTATTTTGTACTGAGGATCAAAAACCTCTCCAGGGTTTTGTCTTGGTTTGGTTTTGGATTTTTTTGGTCCTTTTGAGATAGCATCTTACTAAATTGTCCAGGCAGAACTCAAATTTGTGATTCTCCTTACTCCACCTTCCTCAGTGCTGGCATTATAGGAGTATGCCACTATGCTCAGTCGAAAAGTGAGGTAATAGTAACGGAGTAATTAGCAACAGAAGTTGAGGATGAAATGAATGTAAGGAATGGAGATATTTCAATGATGATGGGACCTTTCAATTTCTGGCTTATCCTATTAGGTATTCAGAAGTGCTGTTCACAGAAATGGGCAATGCTGGAGCCAGAGCAACTCTGGCAGGAGGAAATGAAGATTAAGAGTTCAGTTTGGAATGCAAATTTAAGATGTCTGTGAGTCATTCAAGTGGAGACGGCAAAGTGACTAGCAATCAAAGGAAATGGAGACACATATTTGGGAACTACCAGCATGTAAGGTATGTTATTTAAAGCCATAAGACTGGATGAGATCTATAGACAAAGGAAACAGGAGAATTTAAGGCTGAGCCCTAAGAAAGTCTCAAACTCAAGAGGCCAAGTTGAAGAACAGCTAGTAAAAGAGACAGAATGAAAGGAAAGGTGGAATAAACTAGGTACTAGGGAAAAAAACCTAGAATAGTGTTATCCCAAGGGATCACCTGTGATCTGTGCCAAATGTCACTTAAGAGGTAAAACAACAACTTTGTTCATTCAAAAATAGGCAGTAACACATACTATGTGGCAACTATTTTTAGTACTAAGAAAACTGTCATAAACAAAGTCCCTATCTCTTAGAAACTGTCCTCTGTTGAGAGAAGAAACCACAAACAAATGTATGTTAAGTGCTGGTAAGTCCATGGAGATAAGTGTATCAGGATAAGGGAAACTGGGAATGGCAAGAATTGAGGAGTAAAATGCTTTCTTACACAGAGGTATGGTGTTGGGAATTCTGAGATTATTTCAACTTACAATGGCAAAGGGTAAACATTCCTATTCCAAAACTGAGGAATAGGAGGTGTCTTACTTATTCAGTGCAGTGACAGACATTCACAAATTAATTTAACTCACAGTTTCAGAAGGTCTCACACAATCCATTCATGGGGCAATCATCAACGGTGAAATCACATGGCAGAGACAGAGACAGAAGCTGGAAAGCTGCTCACTCCACTGCAGACAGAAGCTAAGTCAAGCATGAGCAAAGGCGATGTCTGGAGACAAGCAAGGCTACAGATTTCCCAGGAAGAAGCTACAACGTTTCTTCCTTCCTTTAATTACTTCAAGCTGCCAGTTGCCCATGCCCCCCACCACCACCACCACCACCCTGCCACCAGGGTGGGGCTCCTCCCCCACTTCCCGGCCTCAATAACACACATCGGAAAGCTCTGCCTGCAGTCTCAACAAATTGACACAATCGTTCCCAGTCACACCTCAAGCATCTGGCCCTTGCAGCCGGGCCCTACCCCCCAATAACACACAGTTCCAAATAAACGAGACTCAAGATCCAAACCATAGCAGGATAGAAAGCAATAGGACCAAAACAAGTTCAAAACCCAGCAGAGTAAGGGTTAAATCCTGTAACTCTGTGGCCAGCACTTGGGATAACCTGTGGCAAGATGTGAATTCCAGTGGGCCTGGATGGCCCTGCCCCTACAGTGTGGCCTCTGGCTGCGAACTCAATAGCTTCTTCTTTGGGCTGGCTCTGCTCACAGCCTGGAGCCTTCGTCAGCAGACAATCTGTTTCTGACATCTCCAAATTTTCTGGGTCTTCCCTGCGCTTTCAGCTTCTCCTTCACAACTTCACACACTGCCCTCTCAGGGGCACACTGCCTGGCCTCCAAGGCCTTCCTCTGAAACCTGGCTAGAAGCCTCCATGACCTCACAACTCTTGCACAGGGCATGCCTGTGAAATCAACACCATGTGGATGTCACCAGGGTCCACCACTGGCTTCAGCAGCAGTTTAGCCCCCTTGGATAATCACTGCTGAGGACTCTGAGTTCTTGGATGGCTAAACACTGGCAAACACTTCTCTCTAGGGTCCTACAGGATGCCACTGGTACTCCTCACAGGGCAAGGTCCTCTGCCTTTCTACCCTTTAATTAGTAAAGGGGAGATTCTTGCTGAATTTTGAGATGTGCTCAAGGCATCTTTTTTATAAGCCTGGTTCCAAGTACTTGGCTTTTTTTTTTTTTTAATGCTAATCTCTTTAACAACCATGTGCTCTTCTGCTGTTTTCTCCTGCTTCTCAGTGTGGAGCTGGCTATAAGCTGCAAACAGCACCTATGTGACAGCCTGCACATTGGCTGCTTTGCAATTTATTCAACCAGATTAAGTACTCCAGCGCCCTTAATCTCAGTTTCAAAGTCTCTGGACAAGGGCAAAATGCCAACACTCTTTTTGCCAGAGAATAGCATGCATGGTTTCTAGACAAACTGCCAATAAAGTTCTCTTTCTCATCTGAAATTTCTTGAGCATGGCCTTCACGATCCACACTTCTATCAGTGTTCTGGCCTTCCAGTCCCTGACTAGAATCTCCCATCAAATTCAGCTCAGGGCATTTTAAAGATTCCTCAGCTGGCATCTTCCACCCTTTCCAAACTCCTCCTATAAGCCAGTTCCAAAGGCCTTCTAAACCTTATTGTTGGGCAAAGTAACAGCAAACACCTTACTTCTCATATCAATTTCTGCCTTAGTTATAATGAGTAACAGAATGACTGCCTCAGCCTCCTGAGTGCTGGAATTACAAGTGTGTGCCATCACACCCAGTTGGTGTAGTTGCTGGGGAATCGAACCCAGGACCTTAAGCTGGCTAGGCAAGTGCTTTAACAGCTGAGCTACTTTCCTAACCCAAGATTTCTTTTACTTCACAGTTCCAGGAGGTCTCAACAGTCCGTTCAAGGGCAACCAGCAGTGGCAGAAACATATGGTAGAGGTCTAATCAGAGAAAAACTCTTCATGGCATGGCAAAAAAGAAAGCTAAGTGGAAGAGGAAAGGTGGAGCTACCCTTCCAGCTCCAGAGTCGGTAATCCACCCCTTCAGGGTCAATAGCCAGCGCCCCACCCCTTTCAACCAGGCCCCACCTCTCAACAGCACATAGTTTCACAGATTTTTCCACTACATCCAAATATAAGAGACTTGGGGGGCGGGGTGGGGCACATTTCAGACTCAAATCATAACACCTGATTTGAGTAAGTTTTCTTTTATTGAGTACCCAATCAGGTAATGGTAATTTAAACTTAAATGAGAAATGAATTTAAACTGGAAAAGAAAAAGAAATCAAGCATAGAAGCAGAGAATCCAGTTCAACGGAAACTACTGTAATAATTCAGGCAAGTGCTGAGAACGGTGTTAGGGGCAGCTTTATATTTCAGCTTGGTTGAAGCAATAGTTCTGTTATTCAAACAAGCACTGATGGAGGATGTCCCGTGAAAGCATCATACTGATGAAACTAATGTTCATAACTAGCTGACTTTAAGGAGACTGGCCTAGATAACCTGGATGAAACTAATTCAATCTATTCAGAGACCGTAAGAGCAGAACTGAGGTTTCCTAAGAAATTCCACCAGCGGATGGCAACTTTCAGCCTGTCGCTTAGATATCCTAGCCCATGAATGTTGGACTTCCTAAACCAGCCCCATAATCATTCAAGTCAATTCCTTGCAATAAATCCCTCATGTCTCCTACTGGTTCTGCTGCTCTGGCTGACCTTGACTGACACAGATTTGGTACCAAAAGTGAGATTCTTCTGTAGCAAATACTTAAAAATGTGAAAATGGCTTTGAAATTGGAAAGAGAAACAGAAGCCTTTTAGAAGCCTCACCTGCATTCAACAGCCCGCTGGTAGAAATACCGTCATCAACACTGGTGCTCTTGGGGAGGGTATCGAGATGCACAATTAGGAAAGCCTGCACTGTTTAGAGAATACACATATATTCTTCATAAACAAAATGCTGATAAAAATATGGATGCTAAAGGTACTTCTGATGGACTCAAAAAATAAGGACGATGTTATTGAAAACTGAAAGAAAAACAACTTTGTTAACTAACGGGAAATAAAACACACAAATCGTTCCCTACGCTTGTATGAAAAGCAAAACATTTTGCAGTTTCTGGAGTTTTTTGGATTTTGTTGTTGGTGGTGGTTTTTGGGTTTTGGGGGGTTTGCCTTGTTTGATTAGGTGATTGATTTTTCTTTCTTTTTGAGTCAGGGTCCTCCTCTGCAGCCCAGGCTGGTCCTGAACTCACCATGAAGCCCAGGTTAGCCTTGGACTCGTGGCAGTCTTCCTGCCTCAGACTCCTGAATGCTGGGATTACAGATGTGTGCCACCACACCCAGTTTATGTGGTGCTGGGGAAGTGAACCCAGGGCCTTGCACTTGCTAGACAAGCACTTCAACCACTGTGCCATTCCTCCAGCCTGGAGGTTTGGTTTTTTGAGGCAGGTCTTCTGACATACTGTCTAGGCTGCCCTGAGAGTTGCAATCCTCTTGCGTCCGCCATCCAAGAACTGGATTACAAATGTGTATCACCAAGCCTAGCTAAAAACCAGAACTTTTAAGGCAATGAACTCACATTCTGATGAAAATCTAAAGCATACTGAAAATATAGCCTCATTTCTTCTTGCTACTAACGGTAAAACACAAGAGGATACACAAATTGATGGGAGAAATGTTAAATGAAAATGATTCAGAAAACTCAGTTTATATGGATCACAAAAGATGCTAAAATTACAAGATTAACTGCCAATAAAGTATGCTGTGGAGAGAAAATCAAGGATGTTGCTGCACAACCTTTACTAATGCAGAAGATAAAGGCACATGACTCACAGATCCCCTCAACCAACCATAAGCACAAACCAGGAACTGAGATTATCCAAAAAGACGATGGAGGATAGACTCTCCTGTCTAATGACCGGAGTTTGTAAGATACACAAAGGAGACTCACAAGGTTCCTGAGAATGCTTTACTAGCAGCAACAACGCCAGTTTGGACTAAAAGGGCAGAGAATGAAATAAAGGCAGGGCTGGAGTGTAGCTCAGTGATAGGGTGCTTGCCTAGCATACATAAGGAGCTGGGTATCACTCCAGCCAGCACTGCCAACTACAATTAAAAAAAGCCACTGGTCCACCAAAATTCCACACACAGGAAACATGACTACTAAGCTACGCCTCAAGCCATAAAATGGAAGGAAATGCTGGGACATACTATAACATGGAAGAACCTTAAGGAAATTAAGGCAAATGAAATAAACTAGTCACATAAAAAGGTATTATATGCTTCTGCCTATTGGAGGCACGAAAGTAGTCAAAAACCATAAAGACAGAAAGTAGAAAGGCGGCTAACAGGAACTGCGAGAAGGGGACTAGGGAGTTCCTGCTTAACGATTACAGTTTCAGTTTTGCAAGGTAAAATAAGTTCTGAGATGAATGGCTGTGATGGTTACACAATGATAGGCAGGTATTTAATAGAACTGAACAGCACACTTTTAAAAAGTTAAAATGGTACATGTTATATTGCAAGTATATTGCCATGATTTTTAATAGTTGAAGGGGGAAAACCTACTCAGCTGCAAACATGCACTATCCTTCAAGACAGAGAGTAATCTGAAAGCAAGGCCAGAGCCACAGGCCCAGAAGGCAATTTTGAGCCACAAAGCATTAACTTCCAGGATTGGAAACGTAATAAGTTTCTCTGCTGGATTCTTTTGTTTGTTTGTTTGTTTGTTTGTCAGGCTGGCCCTGAACTCTCACGATGTACTCCAGGCTGGCCTCAAACTCATGGCAATCCTCCTGCTTAAGACTCCTGAGTGCTGGGATTACAGGTATGTGGCACCACGATCCGCTTATGTGGTACTGGGCCTTGCACTTACTAGGCAAGCACTCTAACCACAGTACCATTCCTTCAGCCCTCTGCTGGATTATACCGTTGCTTAGGCCAGTGACCCATTTATTCCTTACATCTTCTGTCTTTTGAAATGGGAATGTCCATAAATGTTATACTATGCTTGTTCCATCATTATATTTTGAGGACAAGAGATTATTTAGATGGTGAGAATTGATATTCTGAAGCTGATGATGTTTAGATGTCCTCTCAAACTTGAGTTGATGGTGCAGTGGGTTGAGACTTACAGAGATGTTGAAATGGATAAATGTATTTTCCATGTAACAGAAGAGAATCTTTAGGGACTACAGACAAGGTGACAGAGGTCTGAAAAACATCCCTTAAAACATACCAAAATCTTAATACGTGGCATCTGTGAATGTCACACAGGAATAAAAAGACAAAGAAACAAAAGAAAAGATAAAGAATGAATGAGCAAACAGAAAGGGAAGGTCTTGGTAGATGTGAATAATTTTAAAGATTTTGAAGTAAGGAGGTTAGATTGGATTATCTATATAGGCCCTAAATACAAACACATGATCTTGTTAGAGAAAGGGGAGGCAGAGATATGGGGAAAAAATAGAGAAAAAAGATTGACAGAGTGAAATCTGAAGGTTGAACTGATACTTCCACAAGCAAAAGAATGCCAGTAGCTACCAGAAACTGAAAAAGGAAAGAAACTGTCCTCTAAAGCTTTTGAAAAGAATACAGCCCTGGTGACACTTGGAGTTTGGCCCAAAGAAACTGATTCTGTGTTCCTGATCTCCAGAACTGTAAGAAAATAAATGTCTTGCTAAAAGACACCAAATATATAGCAATTTGTTTCGGCAGCTATAGGAAGCTACTACAGATAACTTGAATCAGGGTCATTATACAGGAATTGTTAAGACATGGTAAGATTAGACCTGACTTGAAGGCAGGACGATCTGTAGATAAGTGGGTTCCATGAAACAGGAAAGAGAACTACCAGGCTCTTGCCTGAAAAGTAAACAGTTTAGTTTCACTCACACAGAGAAAAGGTGGACTGGCGGCATCCAAGTCAGCAGAGACAACAATGACCGTTCTCTTGGTAGGGTGTTGGGCTAGATACAAGACGACAATGGTCAGAGGGCTGCAGGTGTAGCTCAGTGGCTAGAGGGCTTGCCTAACAAGCACAAGGCCCTGGATTCAATTTCCCAGGACCACGTTAACTGGACAAAATGGCGCACACCTATAATCCCAGCACTCAGGAAGCTGAGGCAGAAGACTGCCGTGAGTTTGAGGACAACCTGGGCTACACAGTGAGTTCAGGACCAGCCTAGACTATAGAGTGAGATCTGTCTCAAAAAAATAAAGGAAAAGAACAAAAAAGAGAAAGTTCAGAGTACCGTGCTCTTAGAATTTCCTTTGAACACCATTTTTGTTATTCTCCTCACCCCTATGTAGCTCCAAAATTTTACAGACGCAAGTTCAAACAACAACTTGGCAAATTTTTAAGTCAGTATGCTCAGGAAAATCAGGCCAAAAAAGATACGCTCACTGGCCTCTAAGCAAGGGAGAATAGCATCAGGAGAGGGGGTTCAGTCACCAGGTATTCACCGAGCACCTATTATTATATGCCACAGCAGGTACTTGCTGAATGCTGGGAACACAGTAGTAAAAGGACGGACATAGTCTCTGGCTTCATTAAGGTAATAAAGAAAAAATAAGGGCAGGGAGTGCAGCTTAGCACTGAAGTGCCTGCTTAGCACACGCAAGGTCCTGGGGTTGTCTCTAGTAACAAAGGAGCCAGGCCCCGTGGTACAGGCTGTCATCCCAGCACTCTGGAAAGCTAAGGCAAGGAGATACCAAGTTGGAGCTGAGCCTGGGCAACTTCGCAACTTAAGATAACCTTATCTCAAAATCATATAAATAATGGCCTGGGTTGAAGTTTAGAAAGGGGGAGGAACAGGGAGGAAGAGGACAAGGAAGAAAAGGAACAAGGAGAAGAAGCTGTAATAAAAGGGGAGGAAGATAAGGGTGGGAAAGAAAAGAAAAAATGAACACTTACTTGTAGTTGCAGCCTGTGCTACAAAAGAAGTTCTCCAGATGCAATGAAATCATTAACATGTGTTAAAGGACAACTACATGCTAACTGCTTTACAGGTAACTTTATTTCACTTTCACAACTATCCTATAAGGAGATTCAAAAAACTAGTAACCTTGTCCAAAATCACAGAGCCAGTATAGAAAAAAAAAAAAGGGTGCATCCAACTCCAAAAGTGATCACTTCTATCTCCAAATACTATTTATTCTACTATTTCCATACTAGGGAAACCAACTATGCTGTTAAGAAACAAACAGGAGCCTGGAAAAGGTAGGCAGAGAACATTAGAAACGTCCGAGAATCCCTGCTCTAGAAAGAGTTTTCTAAGCTCACTTGATGAAGGTGAATTTTGGAGAGTATTCAAAAATCCCTTAACACACTCCAAATAGTACAAAAGGTTACACTATAATTAACTCAGTCTTATTTAGGCACCCAATAGGTTATTAGACATGTTGAAAATAAATGTCATGAATAGTTTTTCCAAACTGTGTAAGTCATGCCATTTCATACACATTGATCACTCAAGTTGACCTTCAGACTCAGCTTTCGGGCAAAAGTCAAAAAAGAGGGACACTAACCATGCTATAGAGTTTCTGGTGTAAGAAAATGATGAATTTTCTTATTCCATGTATACAAAGATTGCTTACAGATACCATAAACTGGACTATACCATCCTGCAAATGCGTTGTGGGTGCATAAAATCTCCGAATTTACCTCATTTCCAACCATTAGTAGGCGATTTCATGTTACTGGTCCCCTAGTCCCACTTCCGGATGCCCCCTTCAATAAGAAACGTGCACAGAAAGGAAAGGCAACAGACAATGTGAAAGGGCTCGCTGAGTTGATAAAACAGAGGGAAGCGCCACATCACTGCCTTAAATGCCCTGGCCTTAGGGAATAAAGCTGGCATGTCCATTTAAAGAACAGAAGCCTTAGGACAAAAGCTTTAGTTCAAGGAAATTATTTTCAGAAGAAGTGATTTTCATCCATACCAGAGATGAGACAGAAAATGACCCTACTTCTAATTCCTAACGTGTCTTCCCCACCTTGAAGGAAAGACACAATGCACATAGCAAATTCAAACTGACTACCCTAGTGCACTAGGAGTGCAGTCAGGCGGAAGAGTGTCTGTCTAGCATGTGTGTGGTATGGGTTCTAATCTTAGCATAAAGAAAGAAAAAAGAAAGATGGGCATGGTGGCACACACCTGTCATCTCGGCACTCTGGGATAGGCTGAGGCAGAAATATCTCAAGTTCAAGTCCAGCCTAAGCAATTTACTGACTTACTGAGATCTAATCTCAAAAGTTTTAAAATTTTAAAAATTAAAAAACTGGTGTGTGGTTGGAGAAAGCTTAACACTGGGCCCAATCCCCAGAATGGGGAATGAGGAGGTGAGAGAGGAAATAAGACGATGTTAAATATATCCATACATCAGGAATGCGGGTATATCTCCGTGGTTACAGTGCTTGGCTAGCAAGCACAAGACCTTGGGCTCAATTCCTCAGCACCTCATACACCAGGCATGATGGTGCACACCTGTAACCCCAGCACTCAGGAGGTTGAGGCAGAAGGGTTGCCACAAGTTCTGAGGTGAGCACGAGCTACACAGTGAGCTAGAGGCAAGCCTGGGGTGTGCAGTGAGTTCAGGACAAGTCTGGAGTACAGAGCAAGACAATAAAAAAAAAAAAAAAACATACATCCATGACAGTAAATATAAAATCAACAATAAAGCTAGGGCTGGGCATGTAGCTCAGTAGAAGATCACTTGCCTAGAATGTATAAGGCCCTGGATTTGAGCCTCAGCAACATCTCCCCAAAAAAATAAATAAATAAAAACAAAGCCAAAGTTTCAATGACCCTGATAAAACCAGATTAACACCAAAAAGCAACATGGTATATCCTAAAATATTAAGAGAAGACAAATTTCCAAGTTCCTGTAAGTTTTGTAGTACTGAAAATATGTGAAATATGTGCAGATTAACCATGATTAAGAGACCATCACACAACTTACAGTAAAAAGGGTGCTGAAACAATAACAAAACACTCAAAAATTTGGAGATTATAGGTGCCCTTATTTGGTAAGTTTTTATTGAATAACTTAACAAGTGAAGTCACTATTACAGTTTTCCATTTCAGAACTGGCAACAAAATACATATAAGGAACATGTCGAGGAATATTTTTAGAGCTATAATGCCTTAATTATTACAAGGAATTCTCACTATAACCAACATCTTCAGTAACTATGCTAAAGAAACAAAGTCATTTACCAGAGGCAAAAAGTTAAGTACCTTCATACACACTATCATACGGAGCAAGATCATTTAATTCAGACAGATACAGGTTCAAATTCTTTGATCTTCCTAGGGTGTTCTTCTCCGACCTTGTCAATCTTCACCTGTAAAATCTTGTTACTGGGGCTAGAGCACTTGCTTAGAGAGCTCAAGACCCTGACTTCGATTCCCCAGCACTACTCTGCAAAGTGGGCACAGTACACAAGCCTGTACTCCCAGTACTCAGGAGGCTGAGTCAGGAGGATTGCTGTGAGTTTGAGGCCAGCCTGGGCTACACAGTGAGCTCAGGATCAGCCTGGACTAAGAGCAAGCCTCTATCTCAAAATAAATAAAATAAAATGGTGTTACCATTTATTTCACAAAATTGATGTGAGGATCAAGGAAGTAGATATAATGTCTATTCTAAAGTATATGACATTCGCTTCCTTTTACCTTACTCCATAATCCTTACAAAAAACTCCTAAGATTTATAACCTCCATTTTACAGATGAAAAAACTGAGTTACAGCCAGTCATGGTGGCATATGTCTATAAACCCAGCACTGTGGCAGGCTGAGGCCAGGAAGATTCCAAGTTCAAATCCCATCAGGGCAATTTCGTGATTGGTCCCTATCTTACAATTAATAATAAAAATAATAAGGATTGGGGATGTAACTCAGTGAGAAAGCCCTGGATTGAGTCCCCGGTATGTTCTCTCCTGAGCCCTAACTGTATTTTTAGGAACCTCAGCAGTTTGGGGTTTCCATGTCTGCAGTGCGGGTTAGACTCAAGGAGCAATAAGCTGTATCACCAGCCCCTCCACTTCCTCTCCTCCTTCCACCTTTCACTTTAACACAGTCTAAGTTGCTCAAACTGGCCTCAAACTTGGGACCCTCCTGCCTCAGCCTCCAGAGAAGATGTGACTACACACACACACACACACACACACACACACACACACCACCACCACCACCACCACCACCACCACCACCACCACCACCACCACCACCACCACCACCACCACCACCACCACTACTCAGCTGAGTCCGTTAACTGTGCAGCTGAGCTAATAATGCCACTGGTTCACTCTACTTTGTGAAATCAGAATTATCTTGACTATATCCTCAAACTGAAGGATGAAACAAAAACAGCTGACATTAAAATGCCTCTTTTAAACATCAACCATTCTACATTCACTCATCTCTCCAGCCTCATCCAACCACGGTCAGTTCTATGCTACTGCCAAAAGTCAATTATCAGGGGCCATGATCATCGTTATGATGGGCATGTAAAACCATTCCAAGGACTTTCTACTTCACTTATTTAATCCTTACCACAGCAACATAAAGTAGACACCACTATTATGCCCATTTTACAGTTAATGAGTCACAGAGACGGCAGTGTAGCACAGCTAGCAGACAAAGTCAAGAGTTCAAACCAGCTGGTCAGCGTCTAGTCTTCACTTAACTGCCCTATAGCACATCATTTTCATCCATGTCAGAAATATGAGCCCATCTTAACCTTACACATGGAGTAAAATATTTGCCCTTAGAGTCAAACCTAGATTGCTTAAAACATTTCATGTCTGCTGTGGGGACGTAGCTCAGGGGTACAGCACTTGTCTAGCATGAACAAGGCCTTAGGTTCAATCCCCATCACAGAAAAGAAGTGTGTCCCTAAACTCAGTGTCCATTTCCACATACTAGCCTATCATATAAAAGGAACAAAATAAGCGCACAATGTTTTTTTTGAGACAGGGTCTCGATCTGCAGACCAGGCTGGTCCTGAACCCACTATGGAGCCCAGGCTGGCCTTGGACTCACGACAATCTTGTCTCAGCCTCCCAAGTGCTGGAATTAACAGGCGTTCAGCACCACGCCTGGCTTATGTGGCGCTGGGGAATTGAACTCGGGGACTTAAGAGCCTAGCAAGCGCTTTAACTGCTGAGCCATTCCTCCAGCCCCCACCTCTAAATTTAAAAGGGGCTATGGATGTAGCTCTGCACTCCTGGGTTCAGTCCCCAGCCGTATCAGCAGCCGTAGGCAAGCTTTCATGTAGCTACAAAAGTAGCTAATTCAGAACTTACTTTCTCAGGCGATCCTGAACCTGAACCACTCAGCCAAGCTGCTCCCAAATTCCTGACTCAGGCAAATGGTGAGACAGTCACTGTTCACTTTTGTCACATACACTGAGTTCTGAGATGCCCTAAGAAAAAAAGACATCAAAATAACCACCCTTCAGAGCAGACACTAAGCCCTTAGCCATCTCCATTAAAGCATTGGACATAAATAGTGCCCGTATTTTCTGACTTGCCTCTGTAGGCCTTTTATCCCCCGCTAAATAATGAGGATTGAACTCACAGCTTCGTATAAACCAGGCAAGCATTCTACCACAGAATGATATCCCCAGTCCTCTTTATTTTCTTTAGTGAGAGACAAAGTCTCGCTAAACTGCCCAGGCTGACCTCAAACTGGTGATCCTTCTGCCTCAGTATCTCAAGTAGCCGAGATTACAGGCATAAACTACGACACCCTGGCTGCAGTGCACTCCCTTTCCTCCAAGATGCACCACTTATAAACCAGTTCTGGGTGTCCTCACCTCTCCTCCTGCTTGCAGGAGAGTTCCTACTTTCAACTTCACCTTGTCCCTTGTATTTACCCCATAAAGTTATTTTCTACTTCCCCAAAAGTAAATAAATAAGCTAGGCCTAATGCCTAATACCACCTACATTACAGTAGTCCACAATAATTTCACACCCCAGGAGCAGCTACATGGAAGATCATTTTTTCACAAACAGGGAGGAAGGGGAGTGGCTCTAGATCCGCAGTCTCAGTTCCACCTCTGATCAGCAGGTCTTAGATTCTCACGCGTATGCAACCTAGACGCACTGCACATGCAGTTCACAGTGGGTTCCTGCTCCTATGAGATCCAATGCGACTGTCCATCCGACAGGCACCGCTCTGGTGCTAATACAGCGACAGAGAGCAGCTGTGAATGCAGGCAAAGCTGTGAACACTGCCCTGCTGCGCACCTCCTGCTGCGCAGCCTAATACCCATGCATGGCCCAGAGTCTGAGGACCCCTGTACCGCCCATAAATGTTCTTCCTTTTCTCTTTTCAAAGATCTTTTGAAACACATCCTTCTGACCAGTCTTTTTAGAAGGAAAAGACAAAGCTGCAAACAATGGCACACAAGTAGAATCCCCGCTACTTTGCAGGCTAAGGCAAAGAGGATCACAAATTTGGGGTAAGGTTGGGCAACTTACCAAGGCCTTATCTCAAAATACAGGTAAAAACCAGCATTCGGTGGGTGAGGCAGGAAGTTCTAGCCCAAACTGGGCAACTTAATGACTTTGCAAGACTGTACCAAAATACAAAAATTAAGAGGGCAAGGGGGCTGGAGTCATAGCCAGAGGTCACAGTGCTTGTCTAGCAAGCGCAAAACTCTGGATTCAATTCCCCAGCACCATACAAACTCAGTGCAGTGACTCATACCTATAATCCAGCACTTGGAAGGCTGATGCAGGAGGGCTGCTATGAGTTTGAGGCCAGCCTGGGCTACGTAACTCAGGACCAGGTTGGACTACAGAGCAAAACGTTGGCTCTGATTAATTAATTAAGGCTGGGGATGTAGCTCAGTATGAAGGCTGTAAGTCAACCCCCAGTACCACAAATAATAACAAATAAAAAGGCACAGGGATGTATCTCGGTGGTAGAATGAGGGCCTAATATGACAGGCTCCATTTCTATTCCTGAACTGCCAAAGAAAGGAAAGAGAGAAAGAGAGAAAGTGAGTGAAAGAGAGAGAGACAGACAGACAGACAGACAGACAGACAGAGAGACAGGCTGGAGGTATAGCTCAGCGGTTAAAGCACTTGCCTAGCAAGCGCAAGGTTGAGTTCAATTCTCCAGCACCACATATATCTGGTCGTGGTAGCGGAATGACACAGCGGTTAAAGTGCTTGCCTAGCAAGCGCAAAGCCCTAGATTCCACTCCCCAGCACCACATAAGCTGGGCATGGTGGTGCACACCTACAATCCTAGCACTTAGGAGGCGAAGGCAGGAGGACTGACATGAGGCCAAGGCCAGCCTGGGCTCCAATGTGATTTCAGGACCAGCGTGAGCTATAGAGCGAGACCTTGTCTCTAAAAAAAGAAAGGAAGAAAGAAAATGTGTCAATCAGTTCCAACTATCATCCCAAGGATATATATATAGAGAGAGAAGTATATATTATATATATATATATATGTAAATATACATAATATATATGGAAACATATATAATATATAAGATAGGCATTTGTTCATATTCATTTTATACTCAACAAATATTTTTTGGTTGAGACAATGGCTTGCTTTGCAGACCAGGCTGGTCCTAAACTTGCAACGTAGCCCAGGCTAGCCTCAAACACCGCAATCCTCCAGCCTCAGCCTTCCAAGTGCTGGGACCACAGGTATGTGCTACTACACTTTACCCATGTGGTGCTAGAGAATCAAACCCAGGGCCTTATACATCCCAGGCAAGCGCTCGTACAGTGACCTACACCCCTAGTCCTCAACAAAATTTTTAATAACCATTTACTATGTACCATGAACAGTTCTTGAAGCCAGGAACAAAAGAAACAAGCCCTGTACATTAACAGAGGCCAGCTACCCAAAAGGAGTACTTAAACCCAGAAGTTCAAGGCTGCCTGGGCAACATATTGAGACCTCATTTCATTAAAATAGCACACAAAAAAAATCCTTGCCCTTGAGAGGCTTACACTCTAGTGTACATATGCTCCTGCCGTAGTACTACAACAGTCTTCATCAATATGATTACAAAATTCTAATTCCTCCTTTGTAAATTAATTGACAATATGTCTACAAATCTTCTTTTCCTTCCTTTTCTGGATACACAGAAGTATTTAAGCTGCAGTCTCAAGAGAGGTCTCTCATCTGTTTCACGGACGTTGTAAAGTGCCTCATGTAGAATCTGTGTATTCCCAATGTCCTCTATTTTACAAATGTGTCCACAGGTTACATCTTTCAGTACCACCACATTTATAAGTATAAATAAATGCCATTATATAAACTTTATTAAAGTAACTGTTAGTAACTCTAAGTCAAAACTAAAACATTTCACAGACCACAATTTGTAAAAGATGTAGTAAATAAAATAACATTAGCACACAAGTAGAAACATCTATCCTCTTTATTACTTACTTCCAAGTTAGGCATGATGGTACAGGCTTATTATAATCCCATACCCTGAGAGGCTGAGGTTGAAGGGTCATAACCTCAAGTCCAGTCTGAGCAACTTAAGAAAGATCCTCCCTCAAGATAACAAAAAAAAAAAACTTTTAAATGTAGCTCAGTCCAAAGGTCCTGAGTTCAATCCTTAAACACCAAAAAAAAAGCACATAAACCCATTTTTGTTGTTGTTAAATCACAAAATTGGCCAGGGTGAGCTCAAACAGCCTCCCAGGGTTCTGGGGACAGGTCTGCCCCACCAGACCCACCAAGCACATACACTATTCAGAGATCCAAACCCTGTTCTGGCACTGTGGAACACTAGATATTTAACTGAGCCCAGCTTCCTTATCCTAAAGTAGGAGTAAAACTGACTTCACAGAGTTCTTGTGCCCGTTAAACGGTAAGAGCCTGTTCTAATACCTGGTTAGCACGGTGGGATCAAGGAATGTTCGTCTCCCTCCTCTTCCCTGGGGCTGGTAAGTGCTGCCACAAGATTTGTCAGGAGACTTTCTAGGCTCAGTTACTGCTGTTTGGAAGTCTTCATCTACTTCACCTGAGTCAAGATCCAGCTAGGACGCCATCTTCTTTGTGAAACCTTCTCAGACATCCCAGGGAAAATCCAATCTGGGTTTGCACCCAGAATTTACTGCAATTTCTTAAAATCCTCTGTCACTTTCTGATGCTCCCATTAAATTATGAGCCCTCAAGGGGAGGAATCATACCCTATTTATCTTGATAATCCCAGCTCAGAAAAACATCTGGCACAATAAAGACCTGGAACAAGTTCGCTGAATGAATAAATGAAGTTATTTCTTAAGATGTACCCATAATTACTACTCAGTGACCCAAACTTAATGGTTTTGCCCTTTATGGGCAGAGATTCTTTTTTATACTTTTTTGAATCCCTCCCTCACAGCATTTGGCAGAGAAGTACAGACATGAAAAGTCTGCAATAAATACTTTGGATGATGGGATACATTTTACACTTTCATCTCTCATGATGTAACTCAATTTTTTAAAATCCTGGTAGATGTGACTTTGGGAGACCTCTTTTTTTTTTTTTTTTGTACTGGAAAGTGAACTCAGGAGCACTGAATTACATCCTCAATCTTTCTAAATTTTGAGACAGAGTCCCACTTAGCTGCCTGGTGGCCTCAAATTTGTAACTGTCCTGCCTCAGCCTCCTGAGTAGCTGGGATTACAGAAATGGGAAGCCTTCAAAACTAGGACTCTTAGCCCAGCATGGGGGCACACACCTATAATCCCAACATCCTGGGAGGCTGAGGTAGGAGGTTCATAAATTCAAACCCAAACTTGGCAAATTAACAATTTAGCAAGACCCTGTCCCAAAATCAAAAATAAAAATGAGCTGAGATGTAGCTCAGTATAAAGGCCCTGTGCTCAATCCTCGGTACCACACACAAAAAAATAGACAACTGAACATAAGAAGGAAAGTTCGAGCCCAGCCTGGACAATTTGGCAACTTACGGAGACCTCATCTCATAATTTAAAAGATAAAAAGAGGTGCATCTTTAGTAGTACAAGCCCTGGGGTCAATACTAGGTACTACAAAAGGGAATTGAGGAACTCTTAAGAGTATTGTCAAGAACTGAAACAAACACTAGGACTAGACTACACTTTTTCCTTCCGCACGTGTTTCTCTTTTCTTTGCTGTTGTTGCTGGATTGGGATTAAAAATCCCAGCCCTTACTTTTTGGGGGGAGGGTGGGAGAGGGCGGTTTGAAGAGACCTAGGTACCTTCACACGAGTTACATTCCCAACCATATTTTCTTTTTCTTTCTTTTCTTTTCTTTTTCCTTTTTTTTTCTTTTTCTTTTTTTTTTTTTTTTTTTTTTTTTTTTTTTTTTTTTTTTTTTTTTTTTTTTTTTTTTTTTTTTTTTTTTTTTTTTTTTTTTTTTTTTTTTTTTTTTTTTTTTTTTTTTTTTTTTTGGTGTGTGTGAGACAGGGTCTGGCTCCGTAGCCCAGGCTGGCCTTGGACTCTTGGCAAACCTCCTGTCTCAGCCTCCTTAGTGCCGGGATTACAGGCATGCACCACCATGCCCGGCTTATATGGTGCTGAGGAATCAAACTCAGGTGCTTTAACCTCTGAGCCATTCCTCCATTCCTCCCAATCCATCTTTTATTGACTTTGAGACAGGTTCTCACTAAGTCACTAAATCACCCAGGCTGAACTTGAACCTGGAACTCTTCTACCTCAGTCTCCTAGAATACTGGGATTATTGGCCTGCACCACCCAGGGCCCTGCAAGTGTTTAAGAAAACAGTAACAGTTTATTTCTAATTCATTTTATTAAGAAACTGAGCATTACAAAACTCTTCCATTTGCTATGGAAAAACGTGAACATTAAGCAAAACCTACTTTAACATTGTAACTTTCAGTCAAAGGCTCCCCACCCTGCAGTCAGGGTGCTAAGGGCCAGCTGGCTGGAACACCTCATCCCTGGGAGGTGGCTGTTTTTCAACAGCAAAAGTGGAAACCGGGAGGATATTTTGGGGAGTGGGGGCTCTTCTGAAGTAAAACACTTAGGTCAAAGTTAATAAAAATAAAGCGTAAGATTCAGGCTTTAGCCTCATGTAGAAAAGATCTTGAATGATCTCAAAATCTGGCAACCTGGGGACATTCCAGACATCTTAGGAGTTTATAACTATGCAAAAAGACAAGCACCACAGGTGTAATTTCACTACTATGTTTCAACAATGTATCTCACGTGCCTGTATACATACACTTCATGCCAAGTACAGGCTGGTAAACAGTACACAGCTCACCAAACTGCCTTTCCTTCATGCCATGTAACAGGGCGATAACAAGCTAGGCTACTGCTTAGATACACACGGATCTACCGATCCCTCTCAACATCGAAACAGCAAACACACCCTGGGTTCCCGGTACGTGTCAAGCACCGCGCCAAACACTTCACGTGAATCCTTACGTTCAATGCTTACAACCACCCGACACGACAGGTACTAGTATTATCTCCATTTTTCAAATGAAAAAGACGAGACCCCAGATTACACAGGTACCAAGTGGCAGGTCTGGGACGCCGGAAAGGCCCGGGCACGACAGAGTGTCAGCGCTTTCTTACAGCCATGGGGGGCGGCGGGGGGCGGGAGCGGGTAATGCAGGCGTCCTAAGCGCCACATCAGAGGCAGACACTTTCTTGGCTGTCAAGTTTCCAATCTACAAAGAGCCCTGCAGACCCGGCGGCACTCGGCTGCCCCCCAGCTTCCCAGCCCAGGTGAGCCTCCTTCCCCGGAAGCCTGGGACCGCGCTCGGATCGGAGGGCTTGCCCAA
Source organism: Ctenodactylus gundi (assembly GCA_004027205.1). NCBI lineage: Eukaryota > Metazoa > Chordata > Mammalia > Rodentia > Ctenodactylidae > Ctenodactylus > Ctenodactylus gundi. Next base: position 85,477 of record PVKB01003995.1, read on the forward strand.
GATCCCGGAAAAGGCGCCCAACATCAGGTGGCGGCCGTCGGCACACACCGGGCGCAGCGTGAGGCGGGAACCTCCGGGCCGCCCCACCCAGCAACGCGGGGCTGGGCCCGCCGGGGCACAGGTGGACCGGGCGCGCCCACCGGGACGCGGCGACCCCCGGCCGGCCCCGAGGGCAGCCGAGGGGCAGGGCGCGGGCAGGGGCGCGAGGCCCGCCCGGCCCACGGGCGCGCGCGGCGGGGTCCCGAGGAGGGAGGATGCTCGGGCGGGTGGGGCCGCGTGGGGGAGGGGTCCCGCCGGCGCGCACTCACCGCCTCGCTGTCCTCCCGGCCCCGCTCCGCGGCTCGCCCGCCCAGGCGCCGGCAGCTCGCGTCGCCTCCCGACGCTCCACGTCCACGCGGGCTGCGGGGGACCGGCACGAAGTCGGCGCGAGAGCAGGGCGCGCGGCTGAGCGAGCCGAGGGTGTGGGGAGGGTGGGACGCTGGCTCCCGCCGCCCCGCCGCCGGAGCTACCGCGGACTCGGACGCCGCCGGCTCCGCTCAGCCGCGGAAGCTGCGGCCCCTCCCACCGGACCCGCCTCCTGCACCGCCCGCCGGGAACATGACGGTGGCGCTGGCCAATCAGAGCCCTGGTCGGCGCCAGGACCGGGACTGAGGGGCGTTCCGAGAAGGAAGGAGAACCAGGGAGCAGAGGACGACCCTGTGACTGACGGCAAGGCGCAGCCAATGGGCAGCGAGGAGATGACCTCATCGGCAAGGAAAGTCTGGAAGTGGCGGAGCTGCGGCGAGGAGGTGGGAGGAGGCCGCGACGAGAAGGGGCGGGGTTCTCGGCCTTAAAGAGGCCGCAGCCTATTAGTCACCCTGTCAAGCGAAGGGCGGCGGGCCGGGGTGGACGGCCAAGTTGCCGAGGAGTCAGTGACCAGCTGCGATCTCTTACTGCAGTGATCTTCCGGACGCCATCCCGATCTTTCTCTGGACTATAGAGGCCCCTTCTGGGCCTCCTAAATCAGCGATTTCACATTCTCGCGTCCCCAAAAGAGACAATAAATTCCCCTCTGGCCTGAAGCCCCGAATTCCCGTTACGCCCCCGCCCCGCCCCGCCCCCAGGGCCGCCGCCTTGTTTATCCGAGTCCAACGGTAAAAGAGGACACTCTCGCCTACCTGCCCTTCCTTACCTGTCCAAAACGTCGAGATCAGGAACAGCGAGTGTTTTGTCCTTGGAGAAGGAAGGGGGCTGAGTGAGCCCGAGGCCTTTATCTGCAGATTCCAGAAGAGGGAAGGACTGCGCTTACTAGAAAACTCCCGGCGACTCTTGCGATTCTAAAATTCTAAAAAGGTGACGTACAGCAAAGGTGTACATGCGCGTCACAGCAGCCGTTCCCTTTGAATACAGGCGAAAGGGGAGAAACAAGTTAAGCAAGGACCGCAGTGATTAAGAGCTGACCTCGAGGCCGGCCCCTTCCTGCACCTTTCCAGGCAAACATGACGACCACCCCACACGCACTGCCAGCGATGGGAGGGAGCCCCGAAATGAGAACTATCTCCAATCCAGAGGAGTGGAAAAGAGCGGCAAGTGCTTGCCTGAAGTCTTCCCGGCCATGGATTCACCACGCAGGGTAGGAGGAAGGAGGACTCTTTTCTAGGTTTGGAAGGACCAGTGTGAAGGCCCAGACTCAAGAGGGCAATTCGCGGCTACATCCTGACATAAATTCTGTTAATCCTCTCAAGGACAGCATGACGTAGCTTGGTTGGGGGATGCTGGCGGCTCCAAAAGCCCAAGTAGCTCCTAAGCATTCCCAGTTATTGGCCTAAGTGGGCCCAGCACCCAGACCTGTAATCCCAGCACTATGAGAGGCTGAAGCAGGAGGATTAAAAATCAGAACCCATCCTGGGCAATTCAGCCACTTAGGGAGATGCTTTTTCAAATTCAAAACTAAAAAATGGGCTGAGGGCCAGAGATTATATAGCTCAGCGTGAAGACTCTGAGCTCAAACCCCTTAGTATCACGCCAAAAATTAGTGGACATAAAAATTTCATCTAGAAATCAGCTTCAAGTTCAGTACCTGGAAGTAGACAGAATCCTGTGGCCCCTTAATCACACATTTTCCCTCAAGGCAAAAGCTTTTCCAGAAAAGCTCTGATAAAATGATTTGTTCAACAAATATATTCTTGAGTCAGACTGAGGAAGTCAGACAGATGAGGTGCAGTCAGTCACTACCCCGGGGCTGCTTCCACCAAACTGGGGAAGCCGACGCCAGGCTGCTGTTCTAGCCTGTAGTATGACTAACGGGATGCGGAAGACGGCCTCGGAGGAAAAGGTGCCGCTGGCTGGAATTACTGGGGGGAGACAGATTTCCCCAAGACAAGACCAAGGGGTGGCATCCTGGATCTAGTCCACTTTTGAAAAAATCAAGGTGAAAAGGAGGCACCAGTGTATGTTGTTAGTCACGGGCAGAGCCAAGTGCCTACTCGCAGCAAAGACCGGAGGGCAAACGCCCAGACGTTGCAAGCTCACAGATAGGCTTATTCTCTTTCTCTCATTATTCATTTATTCTTTCCCTTTTTTTGACAACTTAAATTGTATGTACTATGTGTGTATGTGTGTGGGTGTAGTGTTTATATGTTTCTTATAGATATTCTAGCTCCCTCCAATCTCTGGCTGTAGCCCCTAATGTCATCCTTTAAAATGTCCCAAAGCATGTCAAATTCCACTTCACCCCCTTTCCCAGGCTTTCTACTCATCCCCCCAAAACAATAATGTCCTTTTTTCTTGCTGACATCTCCTGATAGTTTCTATATGCCCCATCTTATCCTATGACTTCATGTGCACATTCTTCAGTTTGTCAAAATCTACTGGGGACACTTATTATTTTGTCCTTCCACTGAACATTCTTTTTTTTCCCGGTAAGAAACCCTCATTTCCTCTGGGGAACTACACTCCCTAACTCCCCACCCAAGTGGCTGCCTGGGGGGTGGCTTCACCCATCGCATTCCAGGGGTGACCTGATGGTCCCCTTCTGATGAGTACAATACCCCGTTCTATCCACCACCCCCACCATTTGAAGGGGCCAATTTAGGAAGGTCATGTGACCCAGAACAGCCCAATCACCGTGAGTCCTGAGACCTTTGGTGGACTACTGGGTAGGAGAAGTTCTTTCCACAGGGTTCCCGAGCTTTCCAGCTTACACCTGGAGTGAGCACGAGGACCACAGAGAGGATGAAGCAATAAAAAAGCAAACCGAGAGCTGTGACTCAAAGACCACCACAGATGATGACTCTGTTTAAAAACCTGAACCAGCTATGGTAGCCCACACCTGTAACCCCAGCACTGTGGAAGGCTGAGGCAAGAAGACGGCAAATTCCAGCCTAACCTGGGCAATTTAGCAACTCAGCAAGCCCCATATTAAAAATAATAATAATAATAAGGCTGAGGATGTAGGTCAGGACAAAGGCCCTGGGTTCAATTTCCAGAATGTGTAGGAGGGGCAAGAGCCTGGATCCAATTATTTCCTGGCTCTTTAATTTCCTTGGTGTGTTGGGTCAGGGTCTGTAGAACACAGCCAGTAAGAGAGATCCAAAGAACAGGATGTAGTGAGGGAAAAGAAGCCTGTAAGGAAGGAAGTTGAGCAAGAAGGAAGGGATAGAGCCAAAGAGGCCCAGGTTGATCTTGTCTCTGCTTGATCCACAGCGGGAGAGCTCCAGCAGTCTGAGATTTTTGTGTTCCAGTATCTGTCTGCCGCTGGCTATGGGCCCTGGGGGAGTTACAATCCCCAAGGCAGCTTCCTTGAGCTGAGGGCAGCTCTCTGGAATTTTGGCAGCTGGAAACCTCAGCGGACAAGCTCACCACGCTGGGGGATGGGTACCGTGGTTTAAGGAGATCCCGGAGGGCAGTGCTAAGTCCAGGCTCTTTCCCGGGCAGAAGCCAGGCTGTAATCCTGGCACTTGGAGAGGCTGAGGCAGGACGATGGCAAATTCAAGCTCAGACTGGGCAATTTAGTGACTTAGCAAGAACTTGTCTCCAAATAAGAGCTGGGATCTCACTCAGTGCAAAGACAATGGGTCCAATATTTAGTACTGCAAAAACAAACAAACAAAAAACCCCAACTGAGTTTCTGTGGCACACAACCAAATGGAACTCCATAAAACATGCAGGTGTCCTGACAGCTGCGGAGTACAGAGACAGTGCTCTTCCTTGATAGGCCGCTAACACCTGTGCTCATGCTGTGTACACTTTATTCTCATCCGCAAATTTAAGGGCTTCAGCTACCCTTTGGCTCGAACTGACTTCATTTATTTTGCTCTACTTGGGGTTGTTGTAATGAGCGACATCCCTAGACCTCTTTTCATTTTATTTTGAAACAAGTTCCCACTTAGTCATTAGGTTGCCCAGAATGGGCTCAAATTTGCAATCCTCCTACCTCAGACTCCTACATAACAAGCGTGTGCCACCGTGCCCAGCCTCAAACTGATTTTACTTATTTATTTAGGTAGTACTAAGGATCAAAACCAGGGCTTCATAGTGGGCTATCTCTCTAGCCTACTCTGATTGATTGATTGATCAACTAATTTTCAGGCAAAGACTGACAAAGTCACTAAATCACCCAGCCCGGGCTTGAACTTGCAGCCCTCCTGTTTCAGTCTCCGAGAGTGCTGAGTGAAAGACCCAGGCTAAACAAACTACAGGCTTCAGGCCCTCTGAAAAGTTAATAGGCCTGAGTTTCAGTTTATACCCCACGTGGGCCTTGTAAACTCACCTGATTCTCAGGAATCATGATTGGGTCCCACCAGATGTAACAAATACCCCATGGATTCCAAATGGTCAGTTTTGTCACCATGAATGCTGTGACTATAATTGGTACTTGTGATCACACGCTGCACCTGCGCCATGCTCGCTGTAACCACCCCTTCCCCTACCCCATAAAAACCCTGTCTCCAATCGGCTCGAGGCTCTCGGCACCAATCCACTGTGTTGGTGAAGCTTGAGAGCCCGAGCTTATGCCCAAATAAAGGCTCCTTGCTCTTGCCGTAGATACCTCGGTCTCCTGGTGGTCTCTCTGGGGTCTTTGAGATCTGGGCATAACACAGAGATTACAGGCCTGGCTAAAGTGACTTGATAACTAATTCTTCTCACCCCCTTCCCTCTCCAGCTTTTTCTCACAAACTGATATTAAGTCACATTCACTCTTTCTTAAACTTGTATAGCTGAGAGAGAGAGAGAGAGAGAGAGAGAGAGAGAGAGAGTGTGTGTGTGTGTGTGTGTGTGGTGCTGAGGATAAAACCCGGGTCTTGTGCATGCTAGGCCAGCACTTTACCACTAAGCTGAAGCCTCAATCCCTGTAGTGAATTCTTCCACACATACACGGGGCATTATGCATAACTCTGCTAACACTGAACAGCCATGTAACATTTTGCCCATTTCTATCTGTTGCTAGAAGTACATGCTGATTCTACCCCATTGTCCATCGCAACTTCATGCCCAGTGTGGACACTTGAGCAATTTAGCAAGACCCTGTCTCAAAAAATGAAAGAGTTTGGAATGTAGCTCAGTGCAAAGGCTCTAGGCTCAAGTCCCAATACCACCAAAAAAGAAAGAAAGAAAGAAAAGAAAAAAAGTGAAATGGACAACCCTTGCCCATAACCAAGAACAGGATTCGAACGGGGCTGGGTGGTGCAGTAGAAGATGCCCGTAACTCCAGTACTGTGGTAGGGTAGGCTAAGACAGGAGGATCACAAGTTGGAGGCCAGCCTGGCCAACTTAGTTACAAGATTGTGTCAGAAGAGGGCTGGAGATATACAGCTCAGCACCAAGGCCCTGGGTTTGAGCCCCAGTAGAACCAAAGAAAAGAAAGACAACACCAGGACCCACAAGCCATGCTGATATAAACACCGCTGCCAGGACAGGGTGGTCCAGCTAAGAAAGGAGTGAGAGCACGTGAATGGGCAGCCGCGGGGCCCGGGAGCCACTGTGTGACGGGCTGAAAGAGGCGAGGCGTTCCAGCTCGGGGAGAACTGGACTCGTAGGACATGTTTGAGCAAGGGAGGGGCCTGGATTGCTTGGGAGATACGGCCTGGGCGCTTGTCTGAGGCCCTGCTGTAAGGAGTGGCGCGTGCAGGGAGAGGATGTGCTTTGGGAAGGAGGGAAGGAAGTGGTGTTAGCATTTACCTAGTAGTTGGTTTATTGGATTGGAAGGAACCTGAAATGGATTTGGGGCAGGGTGAACTGTAGAGCCCAGTGGAAAGTGGGCTTTTGCATGTACCAGGCCCTAGGGGTCTGTCCCAGCAGAAAGAAAGAAAGAAAAGAGAGAGAGAGAGAGAGAGAGAGAGAGAAAGAAAGAAAGAAAGAAAGGAAGGAAGGAAGGAAGGGGGAATATAGAAAAGGGAGCTTGGGTAGATAAGAGACTGCTGCTGTCATCCAGCCAGGAAGAAATGAGGACCTATCAGAGCGGGAACAGAGGAGGGCTTGGATAACTTTGTCCTCTGTTCTGTAGATATATTCTGTCTCTCTTGGTCCCCTCGAGATCACAGCATCCTTGAGAAGGGACAACCATTTTTAAAAATATGTCCATAATAATGCAGCAGAATAAATGTAGTTGACAATAATTGAAGATTTGGAGCTATAGCTATTACAGAGGATTTATTTTCATACGAAGGGTTGAATCTGTATCCCCAGCACTTAGAGAGGATTTTTGTTGCTGTGGTCTTTTGTTCTTTGTAGTCTAGGCTGGTCCTGAACTACACAGTGCGGGCTGAGACTCACAGCAGTCCTCTTGTCTCAGCCTACCGAGTGCCAGGTCTGCCTTATGTGGTGCTGGGGAATCAAGCTCAGGGCCTTGTGGTTACTAGGCAAATGTTTTAACTGCTCTACTATTCCTCCAGCTCTAATTTTTTTGGGGGGCGGGGGAAGGGGAGGACAGGATCTGGCTGTGTATTTTAGTCTGGTCCTGAACTCACTACGTAGCCCAGGCTAGCCTCAAATTCACAGCAATCCTCCTGCCTCGGCCTCCCAAGTGCTGGGATTATAGGCGTATCCCTCTGCACCTGGTTTGTGTGGTACTGGGGAATCAAACCCAGGGCTTTGCACTTCCTAGGCAAGCGCTCTAACTGGCCCTGTCCCTTAGGGAATTCTGAATGTCCTAACACAAAGAAATGAAAAGTGTATAAGGTGATAAGTAAACCAATTAGCCTAATCTGATCATTATACATTGCACACTTGCATTAGCAGCTCACACTGGGCTCCGTAAGTATGTACAATTACAGTATATCAATTAAAAATACAACTATAACTTGTGCAGCACACCTGTAATCCCAGCACTCTGGGAGGCTGAGGCAGGAAAGCAAGTTTGAACACAGTCAGCAGTGATTAAGCAATTTAGACGCCCCTGTAAAAAAAGAGAGAGAGAGAGAGAGAGAGAGAGAGAGAGAGAGCGAGCTGGGGCTTTGACACAGTGTGAACGTGGGTTCAACACCCACAATTACAAAACAAAACCAAAAGAACCTACAGCCTGGGCAAGTCAAGATTGGTCACTGGCTAAGCGGCCTGGCTGCCCAGGCCAGGCCAACTCCAAGTCTGACCAGCTGGAGTTCCGATCGGGATTTCTCCCAGATCGCTGCTGCCAGAACAGCTTCGAGCGCCTCAGACCGTTTCTGGCTCGGGCATCTGGGGCCTACCCGAGGCTGGGCCAGCCGGGAGGCGGAGGATCACGGCACGGGTGGGTTTCTTCTGGGAGGCCCGGCGCGGAGCGGGGCTCCATAGGCTGTTCTTTGGCGCCGCCTGGTGATGGCGGCGATCCGGGACACCGTCTTTACCTTGTGGGCGCACAAGAGGTGGCAGCTGTCAAAACAGCCAGGTGGAAACCAGTGAAAACGCTCACTGATTATGGAGCGGGAAGATTTTGTTTTTAAAATAACCGGACCCGTGGCGCGGGCTTATCATCCCAGCGTTCTAGGAGACTGAGGCAGGGGGGTGGTGGCAAGCGTGCGCCCATTCTGAGCAACTCGGCAACTTAATGAGACCCTGTCTTTAGAACAGGGGTGCAACTCAGGGTGGAGACCCTAGGTTCGATTATCAGCATCATTAAGTAAAAATAAACGAGGACCTCGGGGCCTAGTTCAGCGATTCCCTAGCATGGCATAAAGCGGGTGTGGTGGCGCACACCTGTAATCCCAGCACTCGGGAGGCTGAGGCAGGAGGACTGCCGTGAGTCCAAGGCCAGCCTGGGCTCCATAGTGAGCTCAGGACCAGCCTGGGCTCCATAGTGAGACCCAGTCTCAAAAAAAAAAAAAAAGTATAACAACTGGGAAATATAAAAACTCAATCTCCAGTGCCACAAGTAAACAAACATTACAGAACATTTTCTTCTCTTAAAGAAACACTACCCCGGCTGTGGGAGTGGGGGGGTAGAGAGTACAACCCAGTCTAAGTGGACACCGAGATAAATGACATTTCAATGCGATACTTCAGTGAAATCAAAACTAATGTGCTACCAAGTGAGATCCTTTCTCAAGAAAAATTTTTAAAAAGAAAATACAGTGATTTTTCAGACTTTTTAATTTTACTGTTATTATTGCCATCCTGGGGATTTAACATAGGGCCTTTCCGTGGTAGGTAAACACTGCCGCTGAGCTACATCTCCAGTCCTGCTTGTTTGTTTAGAGACAGTCTCATTAAGTCACTATTACCCAGGCTGAACTCAAACTTGTGATCCTCCTGCCTCAGCCTCTCGTAGTGCTGGAATTGCAGCCTGCGCCACCATGCCCGGCTGCTGATTCCTTTTACTGAACTACATATACTTCCAGAAGTGTTTAATAAAGTGCATTATTATAACTGTACAATTAAAATTTTTTGATACAGGGTCTTGTTCTGTAGCTCAAGCTGATCCTGAACTCATTGTGGAGCCCAGGTTGGCCCTGGACGCAGGGCAATCCTCCTGTCTCAGCCTCCCGAGTGCTGGGATTACAGGCGTGCGCCACCATGCCTGGCTTATGTGGTGCTGGGGAATCGAACTCGGGGCCTTTCGCGCTGCCATTCCTCCAGCCCCGCGCACCTCTGTCCTGATTCTGACAGCACGCATTAGCTCTATGTGTCTGTTCTTCATATAGATAGAATGGAATGATTTATTAAATCATTAAGTACGTGGAGTTTGGCTCTTTGCTCTAAGAGCCAGATTCAGCCCTTTCTTTCTCTCTCTTCCTCCCTTTTCTTTCCTTTCTTGTGACAGAGTCTCACTGTGTCACCCCGGCCGGTGTCAAACTCGTGGGCTAAAGCGACCCTCCTGCGTCAGCCTCCCCGTCGGTGAGGTTACAGGCGCACCACCTCACCCGGCTGCCAGATTTCTGAATGTGATTGTGGTTTGTTCATTGTCACGTCATTACGTGCATACGTGACCGTGGATGCATCCGACCCTCCGATGCAGTTTGGGTTGTCTCCCACGGAGGTGGGGGGCTCTGCAGACAGTGCCGCTAGGAGCGCCCTGAGTCGTGCCTCTCTGGGAACCTCACGCATGTGTCCCTGCTGGGATTGGGGCTGCTGGGGCACAGGGGAGGACTATTTTAAACTTTTGAATTCCTCTACCTACCTGTCTAAAGATCCGGGTCCTTTCTAATGTATGTAGCACTGTGACATTGTAGCTTAATTAGCATTCCCCTGGGGAATGATGGGGCCTGAGCTTTCCCAGCCAAAGGGGATGGCAGCACCTGTGATCCCCGCAGCCTGGGAGGCCGGGGGTGGAGGTGGGGGGGGTCACAAGTTCGAGGCTGGTGTGAGTAACATAGAGAGGTTCTGTCTCTAAACTTAAAAAGGGGCGGGCTCAGGATGTGATACAGTTCAGGGGTCCAGTCCATCAGGCCCCGGTCCAATCCCCACGGCAGGGAGCAAGACAAACTAGGGTAGGGGCGGGGGGAGCAGCTCAATGGTTAGAGCGCTTGCCTAGTAAGCACAAGGCCCTGGGCTCGATGCTTCTCCAGTACTTGAGCAGGACATGGTGGTATATGTCTGTAATCCCAGCACTCAGGAGGCTGAGGCAGGAGGATTGCTACGTATATTCACTTAATGTTTATTTGAATAGCTGCTGTGTGTGTGTGTGTGTGTGTGTGTGTGTGTGTGCACGCACGTGCATACACATGTGCTAACTTTGGGGTTGGGGGGTGCTAAACCCATGTTCTATCTCTGTGCTATATCCCAGTCCCTCATCAGGCGTAGTACTGAGGATCCAACCCAAGTTCTTGGCACTAAGCTACATATCAAGCTGATTTTTTAAAAGAATTTTTTTTAGGTAGAGTCTTGCTCCGTAGCCCAGGCTGCTCCTAAACTCATCATGTAGCTCAGGCTGGCTTTGAACTCATGACAGTCCTCCTGCCCTAGCCTCTTGAGTGCTGAGATTACAGGCATGCGCCACGAGGCCCAGTTTAACTTCTAAATTTTCATTTTAAAACTGGGTCTCCCTAAGCTCCTAAATTGTCTCAGGCTGGGTTTGAACTTCTGATCCTTCCACCTCAGCCTCCCAGAGTGCTGGGATTACAGGCCTGTGTCACGAGGCCCAGTTTCATTGGCCGTTTTATTATAGCCACTCGCATGTGTTACGAGATCTCACTGTGATATTTCAGCTTGCACTTCCTTGATGACTAATGATTTGAAATCTTTTTATATTCTCATTTGCCACCTATATGTATTTTTGGTAAAAAGTCTGTTTAAATATGCTCATTTAAATAAATTGGAACGTCTCCTTAAATTAACTTATGCATACATATTTTTTTTCATGGTACTGCGGACAGAACCCAGAGCCTTCACACTGAACTACACCCTCGACCCATTTTTTAATTTGCCTTTCTCCTGCCTCAGCCTCCCGAGTGCTGGGATTCCAGCCCTGGGCACCAGGCCTCGCTTTCCAATGCCTTACCCAGAAATTGATTTGTAAATATCCTCTCCAGCTCTGTGTTTTGTCTTCCGTTTCTGGGCTTTTAACTCAGGGCCTTACGCGTGCGTGGCAAGGTACTGTCCCACGGAGCCTTCTCCCTAGCGCGAGGGAGGCTGCTTTCTTCTTCCCCCTCTGTGGTACTGGGCGTTGATCCCAGGGCCTTCACACAAAGCTATGTCCTCAGTCTCTCCAGTTTTTTAGTTTGAATTTTGAGACAGGATCTTGTCGAATCACAAGGGCTCAAACTTGAGATCCTCCTGCCTCAGCCTCCGAGAGTTCTGGGATTACAACCTGCACCACTAACACTGGCGCTTCCGATGTCAACCCTAAGTAATCTTTGCCCAACGAAAGTCACAAAGAATTTCCTCCTGTGCTTCTTCCAGAACCTCTGTAGCCCTTGTCTTTTTCTCTTCGCATTGTTTCTTTGTAATTCTAATCTCTTACCTGTTTGTTTAATCTATTCTGAGTTAGCGTTTGTGTACGGCATGAAGTGCAGATCTACATTCATGTTTGCATGTGGACGTCCAGCTGACCAGTACCATTTGTTGGAAAGATCGCCTTGTCCCCTACTGAATTGTCCTGGAATCATTGTAGGAAACCAGTTGGCTATATTTAGGTTTATTTCAGGAATCGCTTTCCTGTTCCATAACCTATGTCTATATTTTAAAAGGTTTTTTTGTTGAGACAGGGTCTCGCTCTGCAGTCCAGACTGGATCGGAGCTCACTGTGTAGCCCAGATTAGCCTCGAACTCACAGCAATCCTCCTACCTCGGCCTCCTGAGTGCTAGAATTACAGGCGTGGGCCACCATGCCCTGCTTATGTGGTGCTGGGGAATCGAACTTGAGTCCTCTGTGCTTGCCTGAACCGCTGAGCCATTTCTCCAGTACCTATATGTCTGTCTTTATACTAATGCTCGACTGTCTTGAGGACTATAGTTTTACAGCAAGTTTTGAAATCAGGTAGTGAAAGTCCTCCAATTTTATTCTTCTGGGAAAAAAAAATTTAAAAATTGGCCAAGCCAAGCATAGGGGCACATGCCCCAGCACTTAGGAGGCTGAGGCAGGAGGATTGCTAATTTGAGGCCAGCCTGGGCTGCGTAGCAAGTTCGAAACCAGCATGGACTACAATGTGAAACTCTGTCTCAATAAAAATAAAAACAAAAAACAGTATTGCCAGACCTGAGGATGCAGGCCTGTAATCCAAGCGCCCTGGGCAGCTGAGGCAGGAGGATTGCAAGGTGGAGCCTGTTGTGGTCTGGGTCTGGAATGTTCCTCAAGAGCATCATGGATGTGTATGTAGTGGGATACCTGTGGAACCTTGCGCTGTTTGGAGGTGGGGTAGACTAGTGGGGCTTGACCCATTGTGTCAGTTTTTGAGATTAGGAAATGCCCAGGGCAGAGCTTTTAGGTGTGTGCTGTTTACCTGTGGGCCAGGAAGTGTGGGAAGGGCCCCAGCCTGGGGGCCCAACTGGCGGCTTGAACTAAATAAAGGAGGGAAGAAGAAACACTGTGACAGCTTCCTCCTGGGAAGGCTCGGGCCTTCATCTTAGCCCAAGACATCTGCTCGCCCGCTCCTCTCGAGGTCTCTCTTCCCTGCAGTGAAGAGCCCTTCTCCAGCCAGACCTCTGCCCTGTTTCCACCTCTGCTGGCCGCCCAACAAGGGGCCTCAGGAGACCTTCTGAAGCGTGAGCTGGAATATAAATCGCTCCTCCTGGTAGCTGTGATGTCAGATACTGTGTCCCAGCAACGAATCAGTAACAGAGACAGAGCCCAGCCGGGCAACATAGAGTGCTGGGATTCCAGGCATGCTGGGATTCCAGGAGTGCTGGGATTACAGGTGTGTTCAGATTCCAGGCGTGCTGGCATTACAGGTGTGTTGGGATTACAGGTGTGTTGGGATTCCAGGCATGCTGGGATTCCAGGCGTGCTGGGATTCCAGGCATGCACCATCATGCCCAGTTTAGGTGATGCTTCTAGTTTTGCTCTTTTTTCTTCTTTTTAACGACTGCTTTAGCTGCTCTCAGTCTTATGTGATTCCACATGAATGTCAGGATTTTTTAAGTTTTGTGAAGAATATTATTAGAATTTTTATGAGATCGAACCCAGGGCCTCGTACCTGCTAGGCAAGCACTCTAACCGCTGAGCTAACCCACAGCCTAGCACGGCCTCTTTAACAAATGGTGCTAGGAACCTGGAGATCCGTATGTAAAAGATTGGAACCAGATTCCTATTCCTCATCCTGTGCAAAAATTGATTTAAAATTCGTCAAGACCTGAGGCCGAAGACCAGAAACTTCGAAACTGCTAGATGAAAACATGGGGGAAATATCGAAGCCATAGGTACCAGCAAAGACTTCCTGAACAGAACACCAACAACACAAGACATAACAGTAGGAATCAACAGATGGGATGCATCCAATTAAAAAGTTATGCACGGGGTGGAACGTAGCTCCACGAGTTAAGACCTTGCTTAGCAAGTACGAGGCCACAGGTCTGATTCACCAGCATCACCGTATGCTGGGCGTAGGTAGTGTCACACACCTGTAATTCCAGAACTCAGGAGGCTGAGGCGGGAGGATTGCCATATGTTCAAGGAGAGCCTGGGCTCCATACTGAGTTCAGGACCAGCCTGGACTACAGAGCGAGACCCTGTCTCAGAATAAATAAGTAAATAAAAACAAATGGGCAAATACATCAAACACTTCACAAGAAGCACAAATGCCAATAGGTGGATGGAAATAAAAAGTTCACCATCTCAGACTGTTGGGGAAACACAAATCAAAACCACACTGAGATTCCACCTCGCCCAGTCAGAATGGCGATTCCCAGGTATATAAAACACAGCTTGGTGTGGAAGCACACACCTGTAATACTAACATATGGGAGGCTGAGGCCAGAAGATCTCTGTGAGCTTGAAAGCAGTCAGGGCGACACAGTGAGCTCAAGACCATCCTAGACTACACAGCAAGACCTTGACTCCAAAAACCAAAACCAAAACCAACAACAAACCGCCCCCAAACCGGCAGCAATAAATGCTGACAAGGATGAGACAGAAAAGGAACCCTGCTATACTGCTGGTGGGAATAAAAGTTAATAAGGCCACTATGGAAATCAGCTTGGAAGTTCCTCAATAAATAAATAAAAGAAATAAATAGATGGATAGATAAGAGCTACTCCCTCTCCCGGGTGCGCCCTCCAGCCGTCAAAGCCAGCATGAGCACCCTCGCGTGCCACCTGCAGCGGGCTCAGGACACAGTAGTCACGGCATGGCCGGCCTAGCGCCCATTGGTGGGTGACAGGACAAAGCAGACGCCGTGTGTATACAGAGCGGAGCGTTGTTCAGCCTCAAGGAGCAAAATTATGTCATTGCAGGAGAATGGATGGGCCTGGAGAGCGTCACGGCAGACAAGCCAGGCTGGGAGAGACAGCCCCGCGTGCTTTCCCTGCGACGTGGAGTCTAAAAAGGAGACGTGAGAGCCGCGGGGAGACTGTTAATAGTCGAGTAGAGGAGGAGGAGAGAATGGGAGTGAGGCGCAAGAGAAGAGAGTGATTATGTTATCAAGACATTAGCCAGTCCCAGGGGTGCAGGCCTGTCGTCCCAGCACGCTGGACGGCCGAGGCAGGAGGATCGCAAGACCGAGCCCCGCCTGGACAACTTAGTGATTTTGCAAGACCCTGTCTCCAAATGGAAACTAAAAAAGGGGGCTGGGATGTGGCTCACTGTGAAGACCTGGGGTTCAATTCTCAGTACCAAAAATTTTTTTGTTATTAAGAAATTATGATGTGGGGACCTGGGGGCATAGCTCAGTGGTAAGAGTGCTTGCCAGGCTACATAAGGCCCTGGGTTCATTTCTCCAGCGACATATAAAAAACTATATATATTAGCCTGGAGTGGTGGTGCATACCCATATTCCCAGGTCTGGGGACGCTGAGGCAGGAGGATTGCCATGAGTTTGGGGCCAGCCTGAGTTACTTAGTTCAGGACCAGCCTGGACTATACGGCAAGACCCTGTCTCAAAAAAAAAAAAAAAAAAAAAGATAATGTTGACATGAATTTAATCAGAAAGGCCTCTGCTCCAGTCTGTGACATGAGACCATGGCTGTAAACTAGTGTACATGACATTGCTAACTACTTACTTTCAAACATGCATTAATGGAAAAAAGTATCAAAAAGTCTAAAATGGTGTTCACTTCACTGTGTGTGGGTTTGGAATGCTGAACTCTTTTTCCTTTTTAATACTACTTTTTTGTGTGTGGCACACTGAGCTAAATCTCCATTCTATTGTCAATTTTGATTTTGAGAAAGGTTCTTACTAAGTTACTAAATTGTGTAGGCTGGGCTCAAATTTGCAGTTCTCCTGCCTCTGCCTCCCACAGTGCTGGGATTGAGGGCATCTACCTCCAGGCTGAGCTGAGAGTATTTTTTTAAATCTATGCTATTATAAAATGATTCTGGGGCTGGAGAAATGGTACAGGGGATAAAGCGCTTGCCTTGCAAGCGCAAGGCCCTGGGTTCGATTCCCCAGCACTACATAAAGCTGGACGTGGTGGCGCATGCCAGTAATCCCAGCACTCGGGAGGCTGAGGCAGGAGGATTGCTGTGAGTCCAGCCTGGGCTCCATAGTGAGTTCAGGACCAGCCTAAGCTACAGAGCGAGACCCTGTCTCAAAATAAATAAAATTAGACAATTTTATAAATTAAAACTAGGCAATTTATGTGCACTTTTTTAACCTACTGTTGTTCCATAGGATGATAAACTTCTAATACTCAAAACAATAAAACGGAAGATGTAAACAGATTACAAAAAAGATAAAGATTAGCACAAAAGGTGGTGACTCTTACCTGTGATCTCAGCAACTCAGGAGGATGAAGTGGGAGGATCACAAGTTGGAGGCCAACCTGGGCAACCTAGCAAGACTGTCTCAAAACAAAAAGATCTACGGTGTAGCTCAGCGGTAGAGCGCTCTGCTGGCCCTGCAAAACCCTGTTGGATCCGCCTCAGTACTAAAGACAAAGTCACTGATCAGCACGAGACCACTGTGATGCTTAGAGGTCCCACAGTGGCAGGGTGGTGCCCAGACAGCGCCTGACACTACAGGAAGCGAGGTACAGGGTGGAGTCCCGTTCCCTGCTGCTGACCCTCCAGCTCTGCCGGCCCAGGCCTGGTTTCTGGGTGTCCGGTTCTTCCTTGGGCAGCCCAGCTCCCCTCCTCCAACCTGTCTCTTCCCTCTGTGCACTGGGGCTGATGGGCAGGAGCAGGAGGGGCACAGCAGCCTTGGTGAAGAACTTGGGCTTTTTCACTGAGAACAGCCCAGAGACATTGAAGGATTTTAAAGAAAACAGATAACTTTGGAGGAGGCATGCAATTTTACTCCTCCGTTATTATAAAATAAAACACACAGAGAGAAAACCACACAAAATAAATGTCAGGCATAGTACAATATTATAAAGTAAATATCCTTGAAGTCACCTTGAAAGCTTTCAGATCAAGGAATGGTGCTTGGCCAGCCTCCCTACCATGAATCTTATCCTGGTGACGGACCTGCTCACTCCCAGAGCCATCTGGAGACTCGGTCTTAGCAACGTCACTCCCTGTGTGTAAGACCCACTTATTAGAAAAAAAAAAAAAAAGCAAAACAAAACAGCTCCTGGCTGAGACCCCCACAGGTGTGGAGGGGCAATTGCATCAGCGTAAGGACAAAGGCTGCCAGTCAGCCAACACTCACATTTTCTGCAGTATGAAAGTCAAAAGACTAGAGGAATTGCACAGCAGTTAAAGTGCATGCCTCGCAAATGCAAGGCCTGAAAGGATTCCCCAGCACCACATAAGCCGGGCATGGTGGGATACGCCTGTAATCCCAGCACTTGGAAGGCTGAGACAGGAGGATTGCCTTGAGTCTGAGGCCAGCCTGGGCTACAGAATAAGACCCTGTCTCAAAAAAAATTTTTTTTAAAGCATAAAAGTCAAAAACTGTGATTCCTCAAATACTGTGGTAATATTACGGCACTGAATGAAAAGAACATGGAAAAGATGGATGACAGAAGTCTCAACCATTTTTTATTTATTTTTTTGAGAGAAGGTCTTGCTCTGTAGCCCAGGCTGGTCCTGAACTCACTAGGTACTCAGGCTGGCCTTGGACTCACTGCAATCCTCCTGCCTCTGCCTCCCGAGTGCTGGGATTACAGGCGTGCGCCATCATGCCTGATTTATGTGGTGCTGGGGAATCAAATTCAGGGCCTTGTGCCTGCTTGGCAAGTGCTCTAACCATTTGGTTATTCCTCCAGCCCTCATCTATTAAAAAGAAACTGTCTTTCTAGCTGGACCTGGTAGCATAGGACTATAAACACAGCACTATGGGAGGCTGAAGCAGGAGGATTCCAACTTTGAGCCCAACCTGAGCAACTTAGCAATTTAGTGAGACCCTGTCTGAAGACCAAAAATAAAAATGGGCTGGAGATGTAGCTCAGTTATGAAGCACCAGTACCAGTCAAGTACCTGCCCCCCCCCCAAAAAAAATTTTTTTTTTCTTTTCTCTTCCAACTTCTTAGACTACAAAGAGATGTAGAGATTCAGAACTGCCCGGGGCCACCTTGCTTGCCCCTGTCAGGTGGCCTAAGAAGAATATTTGGGAATAAAACCCAACAATGACAAGCAGCACCATAAAGGTAGAGAATAGAGAGAGACGGAGTTCTCGTGGCACGGGGATGGAGGAATGGCACAGCAGTATAAGCACTTGCCTTGCAAATGCAGGGCCCTGAGTTCAATTCCCCAGTATCACATAAATCTGGGTGTGGTGGCACACACCTGTAAATGCAGCACTTGGGAGGCTGAGGCAGGTGGATTGTCCTAAGTCCAAGGCCAGCCTGGGCTACAGGGCAAGACTCTGTCTCAAAAAAAAAGAAGAGTTCTCGTGACACAACTCAAGCTCCTGGATGCAGCCATGCCTGAAGCCCTCAGCAGGGGGGGGGGAGAGTCATGAAGCAGACGGAGATAAGGCCTCAGGTAATTAGGTGGACTCCTCACTGTGAGTTGGTAGAACAGGTTACACTGGTTTCTTTTCCTACCGGTGTTCTAGTTGACAAGAACAGTGCTCTGAAGTGATTCTTTATGTGCCTGTTTGTGTAGCCTTCCTACACTCATTCCTGAGCGATTCTGTTTTCTTGCCCAAATGGACAGATACTGCAGGTGCATGGATGGCACCGGAGTCTTAGAAAACCACACCGCAGGACAAGTCACCCCGGCAGCAACACTGATCGAACAAATGATCACGTTACACCCAGGTTCCAGCTCCCTGCAGGTGCCCAGCTGTTACCCTCTGAGTGCACGCCGCCCAGAGGACAGGGCTCTCACTGGAGAGACAGGCGCACTCCAGGGCCTGCCTTGCACCATAAGTGGGATCACCTGAGACCTTTTGACCCGTGTCCTTGAGTTTCGATTTTGTTGCTGGTAAACTGGGGCTCGGCATAACCTGGTGTACCCCAGCACCTGTTCCTCCCCTGGCTCTCGGGGACTCAGCTTCCCCTGCCACTCTGTCTCCTAGGTTCCCTGGGGCCCTCCTGTCTCTCTGGGTCCCCTTACTCACAGCTTTGTACCTGCACTTGCACAGCGCAGTACCTGGACTCTCCAGGCCGCAGGACGACGGTCCTGACTTCCTTCACTTTGGGTCTCTGGTCTCCGCATGTCTGTGCCATCACCCCCATCCCAGAGAATTACAGCATGACAAGAAGCTGTGGCTCTGACCCGATCCATACTGAGGTGGGGAGAGCCCTGTCCCTGTCCACTGGGATTCCTTCCCCCCCCCCCCCCCCCAGCCTTTCTTCTTTGAGACAGGATCTTGATCTGTAGTCCAGTCTGGTCCTAAACTGTGGTCCAGGCTGGCCTCAAACTCATGGCAATTATCCTGCCTTAAGCATCCTGATTGCTGGGATTTCTCAGTGCTGGGATTATAGGTATGTGCCACCACGTCCAGTTTACGTGGAGGAAGAGGCTGGGGAATTGAACCCAGGGCTTTTTGCTTGCTTATGCAAGCACCCTAACCGCTCAGCTATGTCCCCAGCCCCCTCCAGCCATTTTCTTAGGTTTTTTGTTTTGTTTTTTGTGTTTTGTGAGACACGGTCTCTGCAGTCGAGGCTGGTCGCGAACTCACTATGTAGCCCAGCCTAGCCTCAAACACACAGCAATCCTCCTGCCTCCGCCTTCAGAGTACTGGGATTATTGGTGTGCACCACCACGCCTGGTTTATGTGGCGCTGGAGAATCGACCTCAGGGCCCGCGTGCTTGCAATGCAAGTGATCTACCGCTGTGCTATTCCTTCCGTCCTACTTTTGATTCTGAAGCAGGGTCTCCCTAATTGACGCCAGCAGGCTCCGACTTGCCATTCTGTCCTGCGCCGGCCTGCACCAGGGGCCAGGTTGCTACCCCACAGCCTCTCCTGCCTCCGGTTGCGTTGCGCGGAGCACGACGGTTGAGCTTTTCCCCCATTACAAGGGCGACGTGGAACACAGCAACTACGGGGAGGCGGCCGACCACCTTGGGTTTTACAAAGCAATCGCCTTTTGCTCTACAAAGAAAAAGCAGTCATAGCTCCAAAGATAAAAATGTGTCTCACTCACACCAACCCCACTGGCGGTTGCTTGGCATTCATCCCTGGCTTCCTGTCTACCCAGTCACTTTTTATGCAAATGTGAATCACAGTATAATCATTCGGAGGCATTTCAAGTGGCACTAGACACAGCCGTGTCTGCCTCCGTGGAGGTGGGGACACCCTGAGGGGCTCCCTACGCCCAGTTTCTCTGATTTGCAAATGATCGTGGCTCCATCAGGGTGATGCCACCAATTGTAAAATACTCTTGACCTCTGAGAAGTTAAAATGAAAATGAAAAACGTACGCTCAGGATTACTAAAATGCGGGGGTAAAGGCTGCAAGGGACAGAATTCAACCCAGAGTGACTCAGGGGAGCACGTTGAGGCATGGGTGTCCAAAAATCCTCATATCAGTCCAGCCTCGGGCATGGCTGGGCTCAGGATCCAGGATCCAATCAGGATTCAATCCTCTTGTAGGCTTGAGGTCTACCAAAAAGGGGTCTCGTTGTCCCAGAACTTTTAGCCTGAGTTTCAGCATTGTGACCCTTAATCCCGCTATGTCCATTTGGATGAGTTGTGAAATCCCAGCAAATTACTAAAGCACAGTTCTGGGTGTGTACATGGATGATTGACATAAAGGCCAGCAAATTGAGGAAAGAAGGCCCACCCCGGATGTGGGAGGCACCAACCAATAGGCTTGTAGCATGCGCAGACCGAAAAGGGAAGAAGGAAGTGCCCCTGTTCCGGAAGAGCGCCAGTCTTTGGCATCGCCCTCGGATGTGCGTCTGGGCTTTCCAGACTGGGATTCCGCCCGGGACTGGTGTTGCAGCCACCATCCTCCTCTTCTCAGCTTTCATCTCTTCTTTCTGTCTTTCATTTATTATCATTTATTTACTTATAATTTGCAGCACTGGGGTTCAACCCGGGTCCTTTGCACTGAGCTACACTCAGGCTTATTTTTTTTTTTTAATGTCGAGGCAGGATCTCACTAAGTCACTGAGTTGCCCAAGCTAAGCTCAAATTGTCAGTCATCCTGCCTCAGCCTCCCGGAGTGCTGGGGTCACAAGCCTGTGCCTCCTCCCCTAGCTCCATCTTGTCTGCGAAGCTGCTGGATTCCCTGGCTTTTCCGCGTGCACGTGGCCCTGGTGGGCACCCCCGTCTCTGGTCCCGCAGGCAGCCATTCTGGACGGACCGTTTCATCCTTGATCCCGCGAGCCTACCCAGCGAATCCCCTTGCACAAGGTGACATGTGAATTTCCCGTTGAGTCTGTTCTGAAGAGGCCGAATACAAATACTCTGATCAGCTCTGACAGGTCGCACGCCCAGCCCTGGGCCCATGGTTGTCAATTTGAACGTGTCCCCGCAAAGTTCTTGCGTCCGAAATCACCGAATTTCTCTGTCAGTCGTGTTTGGAGGTGGTGCCTCTGGTGGATAATTAGGATCGAATGACGTCACAGGAGGAGAGCCTCCTGCCGGCTGCGGCCTCGGCAGTGCTGTGACCCCCACGCCGGCGCCCACCAGAACCTGGGGCGCTTGGGCTTCCAGCCTGCAGAACCATGAGCCTCCAAACCCTCGTTCTTTACACGTTTCCCAGTTCCGGGTATTTTGTCACCGCGACAGACAATGGAATAAGCCAGTGAACGAGGTGGTAGCATCTGGACTGGCCGCTACCCGGCTCCCCTGGCCGCCCCCCGGGCTCCCCGCTGGGTGTTTAGCTCAAGTCCAGGGACCGTGGGGGTCTGCCGGGGGTTACACTAGGAGGAGGAACACAGGGTAGCAGGCACAAAACATGGGCCTTAGAAGGGGGCTCTGGGGAACTGGGTGAGGTTAGCCCCAGGAACCAGGCCCCGTGGCACTCTCGAGGCTGAGGCAGGAGGATCACAAGCCGCAGCTCAGCCTGGATAACTTAGTGATACCCTGTCTCAACACCAAAACCAAAATGTGGGCTGGGGATACGGCTCAGTGTGAAGCCCCTGAGCGCGATCCTGAGTACCACAAAAAAGAAAAAAGGAAAAAAAAAAATAGCCCGGGTATCAACAGCTCTGCCGCCGCCCCCCACCGCCTGCCCACCTCGGGGTGACCCCTGCAGCTGGACAAGCCCCTGCGGAGACCCGGCGCCTCCGAGCCAGCCTCCACTGACTCAGCGCCCGCGTGAGCTGGAGGCTGCTTGGAAAGTGAATAAGCTGCCGCGGCCAGACGTCCCTCCGGTGACGCGGGCTGGCGCTCCGCGTGGGTGGGCATGAATGAAACCGCGTGGGCACGTTCCTAGAGCGGCTCTGAAGCGAGGATGCGCGAAGCCCGGCTGGGGGTGCCGGGAGGGCAGTGGCCGGGGGGCGACTTGAACAGCCTGCCCACCGAGGCTGTGCGGTGTGCGGAGCGCGGTCCGACCGAGTGTGCCGCAGCAGCCCGCCGTGCGCAGCCCCCGCAGCCTCTGTCGGGCTGCTCCCCTGGGCCGACCTTCCTTCTTCCCAACTTAAATTTCAAGAGGCGGGAGGGGCAGAGTTGGGTGCGGCTCAGTGGCGGCCCGCCCCTTGCGCCCCGTCCAGACTCAGTCCTGTTGCTCCTGGCCATGGGGAGGAGCGGTCAGCACAGGGTGGAGAAGCGGGGAGCCCGAGGGGGCGCTGGGACTGCGGCTAGAGGTGCGGGCCGCGAAGTTAAAACGGGGAGCTCGGAGTCCACTCTGGGAGACGGTGAGACAAGGGTTAAGGGGCAGCGGGGCTGTAGCCGAGTGGTTACTGAGTAGCTTAGCAAGCGCAAGGCCCTGGGTTCGATTCCCCAGGAGCACTGCATAAGCCCGTGATGCATGCCTATCCTTTGGGAGCCTGAGGCAGGAGACACGCAAGTTCAAGAACAGCCTGGGCAATGTAGCAAGATCCTGCCTCAGCATAAAAAATAAAAATAACCTGCAGATTTGGTGAAGGCCCTGGGTACAGTCTCCAAGGCTAGGGGCAAAAAAGCTGGCTCCGGAGGTATCAGAAGATCTCAGGTCACCTTTAAGTGGCCTGGTCCAGAGGAGCGGGCAGGTGGCTCTGATGCACAGCTGTTCCGCAGAGGAGTCAGAGAGCAGCGCCTTCTCTAGGGCTCTGGCTATGAGCTGATGGGAGGTGGCGGCCCCCCTCCTGTCAGCCAAGAGCCATTCTCTGCGTAAGGGACAGCTGAGAATCCATCTTAGTTACTTTCTCGATGCTGGGACAGAATACCCAACATCCACAACTTAAGGGAAGACAGATTTATTCTATCTCAGATACAAAAGTCACCGTTCATCCATGGGCAGCCAGCAGTGGTGGAAACACACGGCAGAGGCCTAGCTGGAGAGTGAGCTGTTCACGGCACAGTGGACAGGAAACCAGGTGAGCAAGGAAGGGCGGAGCCAGCGATTTCCTTCCAGGTCATGTCCCAGTGACCCACCCCTTCTGGGCCAAGCCTCAGTATTCAGTCCTTTCCAGATTGAGTCCCAGCGATCTGCCCCTCCCACGTCACATGCCCCGGAATGGGTCACATGCCTGTAATCTACTACAAGCCCCTAATCCACCACTGCCTGTCATGCACCCCTCCTGAACAGGTCCCACCTCTTAAGAGTACAGGGTTCCACAGGCGTTCCACAACGTTCAAATACCTGAGGCTATGGAGGGACATTAAGATCCAAACCATAGTGGTGTCCCTTTGGGCAACTCATGGCTGATGGAGAGCAGGTGGCCAGGCTGAAGGGGACCTGGGAGGCCCAAAGGTACTCACCGAAGTACACAGCAGGCTAGTCGCTTAATAGAGGACCAGGTGGGGGGGAGTGGTACAGGGGGAACTTCTAGAGGACATTCAAGGTCATTCTGCGGTGGCAGAATGTGGCTGCTCTGAGCAGCTGAGGATGTGGCCAAGCAAAGAAAGGACCTGGGGGCCAATAAGCCCAAAGCGGAGGAGCATGTGCCCCTTCCCCAAATGCTGAGATATTTAAATACATGCCTGGGTGCAGAATGGAGAAGGGTGTGGGGAGCGGAGGCCCGACAGGCCAGCCAGAGTCCAATCCTGCAGGATCTCAACAATCTGGGGTTGGGTTTGTCTAAAGTAACTGAATTCTTATCCAAGCCCACTGCAGTCTTGTCTGCAAACGTGTATTCAATGCCACATGACAACCCAGCCAACCCCGCTCAGCTGTATGAAATCAGAACATAGCCGCTGAAGTGGGAAAGAGGGGAGGGAGTCCAGCAAGTAAACGAGGGAGGGACGGGCAGAGAGGGGCGTGTGCAGAAGCTAAGAGCACAGGTGGGGTCAGGCCAGCTCAAAGGTAAGTGCATTTCCTCTATGTGGGCATTTTGGGAGTAGGAAGTAAGTCTTGTCACAAGGGAGCTCCTGGAGAGGAGTAAGCACAGAACTGGGAGTCAGAAAAAGCAGACCTTGCCGGAAGCGGTGGTGCAGGCCTGTCATCTAGGCACTCTCAGAGGCTGAGGCAGGAGGATTCCAAGTTGGGGCCTAGCCTGGGCAATTTAGCAACTTGGCCAAACCCCAACTCAAGAAAGAAGGGAGGAGGAAAAGGAGGAAAGAAAAAAAAAAGGTAGAGTAGACGTCCTGGGGATAGAGCTTGGTGCAGAGACCTTGTGTTCAATCCTCAGAACAGAAAAAAATGACTGACTAACCAAACAAACCTCTGTACGTCTTCGCCCTTGCATCTGTCACTAGGGATCAGGTCTGCCCCAGGGGACCAGCTGAGATGAAACACACTGTCACAGGGAGTTCCAGCGAAGGCTAGCCTTACCATAACCTTGCCACAAGCAATCAGGCCACTGCCAGGAGGATCCTGCGGCAGGCTCAACTCGCTGGCAGGTGCCAGTTAGTGTCTGGCATGAGCAGCCAGGAGCCTCCTCGCTGGATGACACAGCAAATTCCCGGCACAGCTGAGTGTGGTGCCTTCCACGTTACTGACACCAGTGTCGTCAGCAGAGCCAGCTGAAACCCCAGTGCTCTCTGCAGTGCCGGGGGTGGGGTGACCCAGGAAGTCCCTTTCAGCAGTGTTCAAGGGGGTTCCCGATGGGCGTCTCCAAGATGCTCCAAACGGTTGGCAACATGCAGCTGGTTAAGGCTCCTGGGAGACAGGGTCTCTGTGTCATTCAGGCTGGTCCTGAGCTCACTGTACCCAGGGTGGCTGTATGAGTTTGGGTTCTTTCAAAAGGCAGAATTTACAGAGATTATAACAGAAAGGATCTACTCGGAAGGCTCACAAATCCGAGGATAGAGATGGTCCAAGATGGAGGCCTGCACGTGCGAGAGCTGGAGCGTCCGATGGCTGCTCAGCCGTCCGGTGAGAGTCGGCTGTGGATCTCGGCTGTTCCAACGACAATGGCAAAGACTGGAGACGGAAGACTGGCGACTGAAGAGCAGCGACAGGCCGACAGGCGCAAGTCGAGACTGGAGCGAACCTGTGCTGACGATCTGCGGCGTGCAGCACGTCGGCGACCGCAGACAATTGCCAAGGCGAGAGCTTTCCCAGAGGAAGAAGCTGTGACAAGCTTCCCTCTTCCTTCCTATTATACCAGTTGGCCCGCCCACATCCGGGTGAGTGCTCTTCCCTCATTGGCCAGCCCACAAGTCACTCACACTCTAACCCAGGCTGGTTCTCAATTCCCAATCTAGGCGTGGTTCCCACACCCTAATCCAGGTGTGGTTCCTGATTGCCTCAAATTGACATAATCTCTCCAGATGTCACACTGGCTTTGAACTCACAGCAATCCTCCTGTCTCAGCTTCCTGAGGGCACCACCATGCCCTGCTAGTCTTTACATGATGTTGGTGAATGGAATGCAGGGCCTTGTGTGCATTGGGCAAGAGCTTTGCCCACTGAGCTATGCTCTTGGTCTCGAGACTGCACTTCTAAGGGCCTCCTCTGTTGTCTATACCTCCTGGCTTCTCAGCTTGTAGAAAGTTTTTTTGTTTTTGATGCTGAGGATTGAACTCAGGGCCTTTGCACTGAACTCCATGCCCTAGCTATTTATTTTTTTTTTTACATTTTGAGACAGGGTCTCGCCAAGTCATTAGGTTGCCCTGTGAGGTCCTGCCTCAGTAAAAACATTTGTTAAGCACCATTTGTTGACGTGTAACTCACATGCCATAAACTCCATCCTCTTAAAGTCTACAGTCGATGTTTTTCGGTGTGCTCACAGAGTGGCACAACTGTCCCCACAGAACATTCTAGAGCCTTCCCATCACCCCACCGAAGCACCTCCCATTCACGGTCACTCCGCCCCCCACCCCCTCACCTAGGCTCGTCCCATCTACTTCCCAGCTCTATGGATTTGCCTGTCCTACACGTTTCATTACATGGAATTGTGTAACGTGTGACTGGATTTTTTCATATGTCAAAGTTTTATCCAGATTGTAGAACACATCAATCTTTTTAAAATTATTTTTTGAAACAAAGTCTTACTAGGTTTACCCAAGCGAGCCTCAAATTTAAAATTCTCCTGGCAACACTTCATTATTTTTATGGATGGATAGGTAATATTCTGCATGTTTTTGGTCTAATAAATGTTCCGCATATTTTTGGTCTATTCAGTTGATGAACATTTGAGTTGGTTCTGCCTTCTGGCTCAGGGGTAATTTATGTACAAGTCAGGGTTTTTTTTTTCTCAGGTGTATAGTTCTTATTCAAAAACTCAGTCAATGTGGATCAAAATCTTTGAAAAAAAGTGCATGTGTCCTGAACATGTGAAGACTTTGTCCCTTCACCATTATCCCCTAAACAATCTGGTGTAGCAACTATTTGCAAAGCATTGGCTTTGCATTAAGTTGATTTAAAGCATATGTGCTTTGTGTGGTATTATGGGCTTGTGATCCCAGCTACTGAGGAGGCTGAGGCAGGAGGATGGGAGTTTGAGGGTAGCCTGGGCAACACAGTGAGACCTCATTGAGAGAAGAGAGGAAAAAAGAAAGAATAAATGAGAGAAAGAAAGAAAGAAAGAAAGAGGAAGAAAGAAAGGTAAGGCGTAAGATCCTGGGTTCAACCTCTAACCCAAAAAGTAAAAAAAGATACATGAGGGTGAATGTAGGTTCTATACAAACAAACATACATATATATACACACACATATATATATACATATATGTACATATAAACATATACATATACATATATATAGTTGTGGCTTGGATCTGGAGTGTCCCCCAAAAGCCTCATCTTCCTATGAACACTGTGTAGTGTTGGGAGGTGGGGCCTGGCTGGAAGGGGTAGATACTTGGGCTTGACCAAGTATCAAGGGGCGTGTGCTGGTTCCGCCCTTCCTCCCAGACTAGTCGCAATTTTGTCACGTTGTCTCTCCAGAGCACTGGCTCCAGCTCTGGTCCTAGCTGCAGATCCACCATGTGATTCTGCTATTTTCCAGCTGCCCACCCATGAAAAGACTGTGACTTTCTGAAACTGTGAGCTAAAATAAATCTTTTCTCTCTAAAGTTGTGAAGTTGTGGATGTTGGGTATTGAGTCATAGCAATGAAAAAGTAAATATATATATATAATCATATATTATATATACACAAATATAATCATATATTATATATACACAAATATAATCATATATATATATATATATATATATATATATATATATATATATATATGTTTTTTCCTCCTAGAGGGGATGTGGTACTGTGGATTGAACCCAGGGCTTTCACTCTGAGCTGCATCCCCAGCCCAGGCTGGGCTTGAACTTGCAATCCTCCTGCCTCAGCCTCCCAGAGTGCTAGGATTACAGGTATACAAGCCACGACACATCACCCCATTTCATGTAAGACACTCAAGCATCTATAGATTTTGATATCCTTGAGGTTCCCAGACCCAGTCTCCTGAGGACGCTGAAGGATGCTCCAATGGGAAAGGCCATGACCCTACGATTGTCAAAGACCCCGGCCCACATTTCCTGCTCCCTTCCCCCTTTCCCTATCTGTGTTCCCAGGCGTGCTTCGGCTTGGCAGGATGCTTTACTCACTGGGGTGCCCAGGCCTTCCTGCCTTGAGGTTGGATCCGAAGGCACTAACTCTGCAGGGCTGTGGTCATTGCTGTTGTTTTTCCTACCTCTGAATGTGACGGTAAGAAGCCATCCTTACTTTCACCACCATAGGCCATGGGAGAAGGAGCAACTGCATTTTCACTGTGGTTCAGGACCAGTCTTCACAGCCGACTGGCATTATGACTTCTCCTTAGCCTCTCTTCCCATGGGGCGAGGAGCTGGCCAGGTGGGAGACTTAATTTCAGTAATTCAGTAGAATCATCACAATCCGGTTCTGGTTGGTGACATGTTGTATAGTCAGCTGCAAAGCAGGCACAATCATTTTCCTCCTGTGGGTACACAGGAGCCCAGCGGCTGCAGGTGTGGGCTAAGGAAGGGTGACAGTGAAGCGGGTGTAGGTTGTTTCTGGAAATATAATCCACCACATGCCTGTAGGTTCTTCTTGGGACCCATCCCAGAGATGTCACTTTCCCATGAGAAGGGAGACCTCTTGGAAATGGTGTGGTGAATTCATGACAGGCAGCCTGGGTGACGTGGCCATCCACTGTGTATTCAGAACCCAGAGCTAGAACCTGCTGGCTGGACCTAGAAGGAATCAAGTAATTGTTTATCTAAAGAATAATAAGCCATTTGATGATTGTTGTGGTTTGGATCTGTATTGTCCCCCCCAAAACCTCATGTATTGGGATGCACTTAGGGGGTGGGGCCGGATGGGAGGGGCAGAACTCTGGGGCTTGACCCAGAAGAGGCAGATCACCCGGAGGAGCAGCTCTGCACTTCCTCAAGTGGCTGCCATCTGCCATGCCGTGAGGGGGCTCTCTGGCTGTACCCCAGCCACATGTGCCCACCGTTGCAGGTTTCCTGTGTATGGACTGTGACCTTCTGAAACTGTGAGCTAAAATAAATATTTCCTTCCTTCAATTGTGGAGGTCGGGTATTCAGCCCCAGCAACACAAAACTAGCTAAGATATTGAGGAAAGAGAGGCCTTCCACCATGAGGGTTCCTCCACCCTCCGTGTCCACTACAGAGAGGCAACGTCTCATCTGCAAGGTCGTTAGGGTCCTGTGTCAGAGCTTGCACTGTCACGGGAGCCACATGCCAAGACTTCTCTTGCTGAGGACTCCACGCAGGCCTGGTAGCTTTTAGATCACTTAGGACGGGAAACCCCAACCTCTGGGGGCCATGGGCTAGTACCGGTCTGCAGCCTATTAGGAAACTGCTACACAGCAGGAGGTAAGCGGTGGGCCAGCGCATGAATCATCTGTATTTACAGCTGCTTCCTGTACCAGCATTACCACCTCCGTCAGATCAGTGGTAGCATCGGAGTGCAAACCCTACTGTGAACTGCACATGTGTAGGATCTAGTTTGCGCAACTCCTTATGAAAATCTAATGGCTGATGCTCTGAGGTGGAGCCGCAGGGGTGATGCTGGTGCTGGGGAGCAGCTGCAAACACAGATTAACATCAGCAAAGATGTTTGACTGTACTGTCTCGCATCACCTCCAGATGGGACCACTTAGTTTCAGAAAAACACGCTCAGGCCTCCCGCTGATTATTCTTTAGGATGAGCTGTGTAATTATTTCATCATATACTATAATGTAATAATAACAGAAATAAAGCGAACGATCAGTGTGATGCACTTCAATTCTCCTGAAATCATCCCCTCCCCACTGGTCCACGGAAAAATTGTCTTCCACAAATATGGTCCCTTGTGCCAGGAAGGTTGGGGGCCACTGAGGTAAGACCTGGGTTAGAATAGTACACTTGAAAATAATACATGATGATTTCAAAAGTCATAGATATTTATCTGAGTTACTTATTGTTGCTGTGTGACAGAATACCTGACATCTCTGACTTTTTTTGGTATAAAAAGTTCACATCACATAAAAATTTACTTTTTTTGGTAAATACATGAATTCCAAATTCTGTAACATATTAGAACCATGGGGTTTGGGGAATTAGTGTCTGTGACATCCTGACTTAAGGGAGGAAAGATTTATTTTAGCTCACAGTTTCAGAAGGTCTTACGCAGTCCATTCATGGGTGGTAAAAGCACACAGTGGAGGTGTAGCTAAGGAAGAGCTTACTCACAGCTTGGCAGACAGGAAGCCGAGTGAGCAAGGAAGGGCAGAACTAGCATAAATCCTTCCAGGTCAAGCCTCAGTGTTCCGCCCCTTCCGGGTCAAGCCCCATTGTTCTGCCACTTCTGATCAGGCTCCTACTCTTAACAGCACATGGTTCCATAGGCATTCCAGGACATCCAAATACAAGAGGCTCTTGGGAGACGTTCCAGATCCCAACCATTCCAACACCCTAAAGCATTATTGTCTCTTTTGGGGTGAGAGGCGTAAGATGTGAGGTCTAATATATATATAACTTTGGAGAGAAAATTTAGAGCACTGACTCCAAAATCTCTAGCGAGGTATCAGGCCTTAGTATAATTATTACTCTGTGGGATGGAGCCCAGGCTCTTCACACTGAGCTAAATCTTTAGCCTATTTTTATGTTTGACTTTGAGACAGGTTCTCACCAAGTCACTAAGCTACCTGGGCTGTGCTCGAACTCGCAGTCCTCTGGGTATTCTTGTAGCACCTCTGTCACTCCTAGGATACTGGTCCCTTTCGGCCCTCTAGGTCCTAGCAGCGTGGTGTCATCTGTCTACTTGTGCAACAATGGATTTTCAAAGCCTGAGCATGGGAGTGCTGTCAAAGAGAGCTCATGGGTTCCGGCGGGATGGGGACAGTGTCCTCATGACCCCGATGAATGAAAGCGGAGTTTCTACCTTTTTCCCCCCCGTGCTTGGAATAGAGGGGAAGCATTTGCCAGCTCGATAACTGCGTATCAGGTGTCAGGGACTGAATTTGCTCTTCCCGGCAATGAAACCGCATCTGAAATAGCAGCTGCAATTGGAGTCACCACATAATTAAGTTTATGGAAAAGTGTTGCCATTCTCCAAGGCCCATCTGCCATTTTCGCTGCCAAATAAAGTGGGAATGCAATAAAATCACCACCCTGGAATCATTCAAAGCCAGGAGTGTGTTTGTGACTCCGCAGAGGAGCAGTACTGCTTTTTAGGTAACCGCTCCGGTAACGACGGGGGCTCCTGTTGGCTCTTAACCATCATCGAATCTCCTGCTCTGCCAATCTGAGAATCAATCAGGAATTCCGCCAGGGATAGCGTATCTATTTCAGGACATAATTGAGGCATAGAAAGAAATAGGGTTGGAAGCTGGGCATAGTGGTGCATACGTGTAATGCAAGCACCCTGAAGGCTAAGGCAGGAGGATCACAAGTTCAAGCCCAGCCTGGGCAAATTTGTAACTTAGCAAGACCCTGTCTCAAAATTAAAACACAAAAGGGTATATAGCTCAGTGTGAAGACCCTGGGTTCCATTCCCGGCACTTCCCCCCTCAACAACAACAACAACAACAAAGAGGTTTGAAGATCTTAGATTCTGTTTAAAATCATTTCAGCCAAATTCAATTTATTTCTTGATCTGTTTCCCTACACTTGACCCAATATCCTAGTGGAGCTTTGGATTCCCAGGAATTATTATTATCCAAGAATCATCTCTCAGTTATCACCTAAAGGCGTGTTATCAGTCTTTTGTTTTGTTTTGTTTTTGTTTTTGTTTTGAGGCAGGGTAATCCAGACTGGTCCTGAACTCACTATGTAGCCCAGGCTGGCTTCAAACTCATGGCAGTCCTCCTGCCTCAGCCTCCCAAGTGCTGGGATTACAGGTATGCAACATCATGCCCGGTTTATGTGGTACTAGGGAAGCACTGAGCTACATCCCTAGCTCTGGTATCTGTCTTACTGTATAACATTATCCTGGCAGAGGACCTCAGATCCCCCTGGGGAAGGCAGGGAGCAGGTGCTTGTCACATTATTGCAACATCACACCCTTTCTTGGGGGGTCATCTCCACGTCTGTCAGGGATCCGGGACAGTGATTGACTCAGGCTTGGGACTTGGGGGAAAGACTGCTTGGAGTTAGGGTAGCTAAGGTCAGACCTCTGTGACCTCTGTTTACCAGACATGAAAATAGATTAATTAATTTTTTTGCATTACTTACAGGTTGAACCTAGGGCTTTTGCACTGAGCTATATTTATTTTGAGACGGGAATCTAAGTCACTAAGTTGTTCAGACTGGGCTCTAAGTTGTGATCCTCCTGCCTCAGCCTCCCAGAGTGCTGGGATTACAGGCATGCACCACCATGTGTGGCTAGGATCTGAATTTTTTTTCAATTCCACATCAATTTCTCCAAGACAGGCTGTCCTTCCGAGTAACTCCCCTACCCCTGATGGTTAGGGTAACCACCACTCACTCTCCTCCAGAAGTCAAGTGCTTCACTTGGCCCCTCCCACCCCTCTTCACCTCCCTTTGAACCAGGAAGTCACAGGTGCTGATATTTCTCCTCCCAAGCACTTGGTTTTATGGAGATTAACTTTTGGGGGAAGAATGGGAGGGAAGGGACAACGTGCCCCACTTTCTGTTGGGATGTTAACGTCATTTAGAAAGCACTTGGGGGGCCACTGCATATTTTCAACAGTGGCATAATTGAGATTTCCTTTTTTTTAAAAATGGGGCTACAGCTCAAACCGGGAGCCTTGTGCACGCTGAGCGAGTACGTAGTTTACCGCTGAGCTGCAACACCAGCTTGAGACTTCCTGGTGATCTACTTATTTGTTATCATTTATTTTTTGACGGTACTGGGGATGAACCCCCGGAGCACCCTCTCACTGAGCTTCACGCCAGACATCCCGGCTCTTGTTTTTATTTTGAGACAGGGGTCTAAGTCACCAAGTTGCCCTGGCTGAACTCAAACCTACCATTCTGTCTCAGCTGGACAACAGGCTGGGGAGGGACAGCCCTGGGTTCAGTCCTCGTACTGCAAATAATAAATAAATGTGGAAAAAAAGACGTAACAAAACACTGCCAAGGTGAACACCTCCTCCTGGATTAGTGGGCTATTTTCATTTGTCCCTTTAAATCGCCTCTCACTCACGCTGCTGTGGGTCCCAAGGAGCTGGCCCTTCAGGTCAGCACCAGCTGGCACAGATCGCAGGGCCCCTGAGGGGAGGGCAGCACACCCAGCCCTCTGGTCTCCCCCTGCCAGCTGCTGCTGGCTTCTCCGGCCCATCCCTTCTTCCTGGGCTCTGCTAACTGCCCGCTGCCTCGAGCCCTTGGGCCTACGACAAGGGATGGCGCCCAGCCCAGGGGCCAGCCCTGAGCTCTGCCCAGCATCCCCTGTTGATCCCCCTCAGCTGTGCCCAAACTAGCAGGTAAACAGGGTAGTTATTAAACCCTCCTGCGCTCGTCCTTCTGCATGTCTTCCTGTCACCCTCACAGGGGCCGGTTCACCTGCTGCAAGCCTCCGGGCAGCATGTCTGGGCACAGCAACGCTCAGAGGTGGCAAAGGACCATTTCTCCCTGAGTCTCCTTTCTAGGGACAAGGAAATCCTTGCCCAGTGCTTCCCAGGGCAGCACTGCACCCCTTTCCTGCCCCTGGTAGAAACAGGCCACACCTGCCTGTGCCTCAAGTTCTTGGAAAACAGAGCTGGGGACAGAGCATGCGCACGGGCACTCTACTGGGTGGGGCGCTGGGGACCAGGAGGGAAAGTGCAGCCAGGCAGCAGGAGCACCGCTAGGGCCTTCCAGTCCTCTGCGGGACTCCCGAGAGACCACAGACGTGGGAGGCCGAGGAGCTCACGTTTGCGCCCAGACTGAGCAACTGAACGACTTAGCAAGACCCTGTCTCTCAATCAGAAATGAAGGACTGGGGTTATAGCTCATTGCAAAGGTCTTGGGTTCAGTTCCTGGGGGCGGGGACTGGGTGGGGCAGGGAAAAGAAAGAAAAGAAATCTGAAAATAAGTCCTGGGGGATTTTCACCCCCCTTTTCCACAGGCTGACTCTAAGAAGCGTCACCTCTCCCCGGTCTATGGGATGGTCTGGTGGGGCATTTCAGGATTCTGGTACACAGTGTCTGAGACACAGCACCAGATGTCTTACCTGGACCTGCACCTCTGCCTGCACTGGGCTGGGGACAGTGTAAAGCAGGACACAGCTCAACATAAAAAATTGGAAAAAGAGCTGGGGATGTAGTTCCACGCCAAGGTCCTAAGTTCAGTCCCAAGTTCACAAAAATAATCATGTGTGACCGATGTTGGAATTCACTTGCTCAAAGTTTACGCCGCTGTCCATCTCCTCGCGAGGCCCCGACGCTCCCTTCCCAGCAGGCCTGGTTTAAGTTCCCCACTTCAGGTCCAGATATTTAGCTGGTGCAGGTGATGGTAGGGGTGGCAATTCCAGAGCCACGATTTTGTGAGCATCTAAGTCGCTTTGTGACTAAGTTACAGAGACCTGTCTAGATTTGAACGCTGAGTAGGACACCTTGTTTCCTGGTCAATTATCTCTCTCTCCCCCACTTCCATCTCCTTGATATTAGGCACCGGCTTGTTTTTCTTTACTGTGTCTACAGAGCCTAGCACAGTGTCTGGTACACACTAAGTGTTCCGTGAGAGCAGGGGTCTCCATCCCCCGGGCCATGGGCAATTACCAGTCCATGACCTTTTAGGAGCCGGGCCACACAGCAGGAGGTGAGTGGCAGGCCTGGGTACAAAGCTTCATCTGCGTTTACAGCCACTCCCCATCGCTTGCATGACCACCTGAATTCTGCCTCCTATCATGTCAGCAGTGGAATCAGATTCTCACAGGAGCGTGAACTCTACTATGAATCAGGAGTGCGAGCCACCTAGGCTGTGCGCACCTTCTGAAAACCCAACGCCTAAGGATCTGAAGGAAGGCTGATGTGGCGATTCCCTCCCTTCACCTGTCAGCACAGAGATGGCCTTCCGTGAAACAGGCCCTGGTGCCAACAAGGTGGGGACCGCTGCCCACCAGAGCACGGGGAATAGGAGGGGAGGGTAGAGAGTAGACCCCAATTTCCCGGGTTCAGTCCTCGTACTCTTGCCTAGAGGGCATGTCACACTCATGCCCCGGTGAGCTCATCCAGTCCAATCAGTTTGTATATCCAGGCATGACCTCTGCCTGACCTTCTGATTTTTATTTTTATGTATTTATTTCTTTGGTACTGGGGAATGAACCCAGCACTTTCAGATTGAGCTATATCCCCATCCCCCTCCTTTTTTTCCCACTTTATATATGTACCTATGTGTGTATTTATTGAGAAAAGTTCTCACTAATTCGCTAAATTTCCCAGGCTGGGTTCGAACGTGCAGCCTGCGCTGTCTCAGCCTCCCAGAGTGCCGGGCGTGGGCCATGCACCCACCCACCGCCCACCACGCCTACTCAGATGTTAAGAGGCATCTCAAGTGTAACAGAACCAAAACAGACCTCTTGGCATGACCTCCAAGCAGTCTACAACAGATTTCCTTATCTAACTGAATGACAGCTCCATTCTGGCAGGGGGTTGGGTCAGAAAAGTCTGGATCACTCTCACATTTTCCAGGAAATTCTGAAGAAATCCCCTGGGCTCTATATAAGGTATTACATCCACCATTTCTCATCAAGATCCTTGCAATAAGCTGGATGTGGCGACCTGGAACCCTGATATCCTGGGAGGCTGAGGCGGGGCGCTGCCCACGGAGTCCCACCTGGACAACTCAGCACACACCCGATGCTAGAAAGAGAAAAGGGGGGAAAGCGAGCAAGCTGGGCCAGTGGCCCAAGCCTGTCATCCCAGCACTCAGGAGGCTGAGGCAGAAGGACTGCAAGCACTAGTCCAGCCTGGGCAAGTCAGCAAGACCCCGTCTCAAATAAAAGAATAAGAAGGAGCCGCAGATATAGCTCAGCCTGAAGGCCCTGTGTTCAATTCCCAGTACTCCCCAATAAATACAAATAAAATTTAAAAAAAAAAACAATGCTGGGAATATAGCTCAGTGCAAAAGCCCTGGGTTCAATCCTCAGTGACACCAAAAGAAACAACTATTGCATTTTTTTTTTTTTTTGAGACAGGGTCTCACTCTGCAGCCCAGGCTGGTCCTGAACTCACTATGGAGCCCAGGCTGGCCTTAGACTCATGGCAATCCTCCTGCCTCAGCCTCCTGAGCGCTGGGATTAGAGGCGTGCACCGCCATACCCGATTTATGTGATGCTGAGGAATCGAACTTGGGTACTTAGTGCTTGACTTAGAACTTGCTAGGCAAGCGCTTTAACAGCTGAGCTGTTCCTCCTGCTCCTGAAAGCTCTGCTTTTAAAGAAAACCAAACTAAGAAAACTGGTACCAGGAGTCACAGTAGAAAGGATCCCTCCAAGGTAAGACTCTGAAAGGTGTCACTTACGAGTCAGAAGTCCTCAGGACCCCTGGCTGATGGGAAGCAGGATGCTGAGTGGCTCTGGACTGGCCTGCGGTAGCATCAAGTGACAGAGGCCCTCGCCTGCAGTTGATGGGGGTGAGGTACATGCCGGAAAGGAGGCCTGAAGCAGGCAACGTCTCTGGTGGACTCGAGCAATGCGGGAGCTGTGGTCATCAGAAGGGTGTCGCGTTGGCTGGGTTCCGTTGGCTGCATTGGAAGCCTGGAAGAAAGACAGGGGCAGCCAGAGAGCCAACCAGCAGCTCAGGGTGCACGGTTAAAGGCAGGTGACCTCCGAAGCAGAAATGAAAGACCTCCACGTCTTCTGCAGCAACGGGCAGATTGTGCTGAAAACAAGACCCACAGTCTAACTGTAAGGAGAGCAGACCTGCAAAAAAATATCCCAACAGGTCCCCAGCCTAATCAGGCCCTAACAGAAAAGCAGCGCGACCCTCGGGTCTCGGAGGGACAACCCTGAGTCCCCAGATCCCTCTGAGTCCCCTGAATGCTCCGGGTCAGCAGAAGCAGCCTTCCCATGCCCCTGCTAGAGGAGGCAGCCTGTGGTGGGACAGAATAGTCATTCACTAGGATCTTACTGAGTGGACTGGAGTAGGTCAAGGGACGTGTGTGGGGAGGGTCTGGAGGGTGCTGGGTCATAGGGGAAATACAAGATTGGAAGGACAGCATTCCTCCCACGGAAGCACACCCCAGTAGCACGACGTGACACCCGAAGGCCCCTCAAATGCTTCTGGTAGCTGCATGAACCAGTCTGCAATAAGTAGGGGCACGGGGGCTGCCTTGGCAGAGTGGCGAAGGTTTTGGGGGTTGTAAAATATATATAAGATTTAGCACTTGATTTACTTATTTTTCTAGTGGGGTGCCGAGGAACAAGCCCAGAGCCTTTACACTGAGCTACATCCCCAGCCGGTTTTTAAGTTTTCATTTTGAGACAAGCTGGCTCTGTAAATCCTCAGGTGCCCAGGCTTGGTGGGCGCACGCCTCCCCGTGCTGAGATTACAGACTTGCACTACCACACCCACTGCATTTTATTTTTTAAAAAATGGTAGTAAACTATACATGACATGAAATTGGGGATTTTGTGAGACCCTGTCTGAAAGAAAAGTGGGGGAGGGCAGCACTGGAGGAACAGCTCAGCGGTTAAAGCGCTTGCCTTGCAAGTGCTGAGTCAAGCGCTAAGTACTGAGTTTGACTCCCCAGCACCACATAAGCCAGGCGTGGTGGCGCACGCCTGTAATCCCAGCACTCAGGAGGCTGAGACAGGAGGATTGTCCTGAGTCCACGACCAGTCTGGGCTCCATAGTGAGTTCAGGACCAGCCTGGGCTACAGAAAGACCCTGTCTCAAAAAAAAAGAAAGAAAGAAAGAAAGAAAGACAGAAAAAAGGCGATTTTAAACTTGTGCGTGTGGTGTTGGGATGCACCAAGGGCCTCACACACCAAGGGCACCACCGCTGGGTTCCAGCCACCGCACCTCAGCCATCTCAAGCGTCCTATTCGGTAGCATGAAGCCCAACCCACACTGCTGTTCAGCCACTGCTACCGTCTATCTCTAGAACTCTTTCGTCATTCCAGACAGGAGCCCTGTGCCCATGAAGCCATAACTCGACTGCCTGCACCTCCAAACCCCTGAGACCCGGCAGAGCTTTGAGAAAGAGATCAAAGGCTCGGGGATGTAGAGACAGGGATTCTAGAACGGGGTCTATCATGGGAGACCAGAGAATCAACCGGCTAACCAGATTCTCTAGGTAAGTCCAGGGCACACCTGCTCTGTGAAGGTTGGCACAGGTGCCAGGCTGGGGCCCGGGGGTGAGGGGGATGCTCTGCTAGAGGCGCACTGTGGGTTCCACAGAGCCTAACGCCGAAGCGTTGTCTGCTCCTGGTTTGCTTGTTTCTGTTTTCGGTACTGGAACTCGAACCCAAGGGCATGCTTCCACTGAGCTACACTACCCAGTTTGTACATTTTTGGTGGTACCCCAGTGCTTTCACATGGAGCTAGATACCTAATATTTTATTTTGTATTTTGAGACAGGGTCTCGCTAAGTCACTAAGTTGCTCAGACTGGCCTTGAACTTGCAATCCTCCTGCCTCAGCCTCCCAGCTTGTCGAGATTACAAAACCGCACGTACCACGCGGCACAGCTTGGTTTTCAATTTTGAGACAGGGGCTCCCTGAGTTGCGTGAGCTGGCCTCCAGCTTGAAACCTTCCTGCCTCACACTCCTAAGTAGGAGGGATTACAGACGCCTGCCCACGCTGGACGCTGTCACCTCTTTCTGTTTAGGTGCCTCATGCTGGTCGACCAGAAGGCCACGAAGGGGAGACTGGGAGAACCTGCCTCTCAGCCGGGGACTGAGGACGTGGCTACACACCAGAACTCGGGGAGTTACAGGGACGTCGCTCAGCCCTCTGTGCTCGCTCCCGGGAGGTAACAGGCCACTGCGGCCACCCAGGACTCAGGCCCGAGTCCGGCCGTGGCGCGGCGGCAGCTCCTGACTGTCGCTGTGCCTTGCCTAGGGGCTGTCCCGTTGCTGATCTCTGGGGGCTTTTGCACTTGGGCTCTGATATTTTCTAAAAAGTCCCAGGTGAAACCTCAAAGGCCTCAGAGCATTTGGAGAATTGAACCCTCTGTACGCTTGGTCCCAGCGGACCCGGTGCAGAGGGGAAACTGTCCTTCCCGGCACCTGCAGCCCTGACCCCTGCCAGCATGGGGTGCCCCATCTCTCTGAGAGTCAGCAAGGGCCCAGCCTGCTGGCCTCTGGGATGTTTGGGTTTCATGGCCGGCGGGAAGCAGGGCGCACAGGGCAAGCAGGCTGCGGAGCAAGCCTCCGGGTTCCCCGGCTCTGGGGACAGTCCCCTCTGGCCCGGCCAGGTGGCCCACCTTCCCCGCCCTGGGGCCAGGGGCTGCCTGGCTTGTCTTCCCCTCCAAAGGGGGCACAGACCCCCCTCCCCTCTAGGCAAGCAGCGCCCCAGGGGCACAGGAGGCAGCAGGCCCCCTCCCAGGTGGGCGGGGCTGCCCGAGCCTAGCCCCTGCAGGCTGGCAGCAGCGGGCGCCGGCCCCGAAGAGGTTAAGGCGCATCTGCCTCCGAATGTTAATGTGGCTAGGTGATGTCAGTGGGAGCCGGGAAGGAGGGAGCGGGAGAGCGCTCGGCTGAAGGCAGCAGAGGCTGCCGGCGCACCGGAGGACCCCCTTCCGCTCTGCGGCCCGCGTTCGGGACGGAGGGACCGACGGGGCCCGGGGCTGGAGGCTGCCGCAGCCTGCGTGGGCGGACGCGAGCTCAGCGCGGGGAGCTGGCGACCCGCACCGGCTGCATGGACCTGCAAGCCGCGCTGCTGCCCACTGGCCCCAATGCCAGCAACACCTCCGATGGCTCGGAGAACCTCACCTTGGCAGGTGAGTCGGAGGGGCCGCGGGTCGGGAATAGGAAGATTTCACCCCAGAACCCAGCTGCTTGGGAAACTTTATTACAGTTTTGGGGACAGGATCTGCAGTCGGCTCTGCCTGGAGGGGAGATGGGGACAGGGGTGGGCAGGGCCGAACAGGCAAGGAGCCAGAGCGGGGCAGAACGGGGCACGTTCGGTCGTGACGAGGGGTGGTGGCCAGCAGGGAGGCAGGCAGGGCACAGCTGGCTCATGAGTTCCAAATATGCTTTGCAGAAAAGACAGAAAGAAAGAAAAAAAAAAAAGCCCAGGCTGGAAAAGCAAGCAGGGGGCTGGCAGGTAGTGGGTGGGAGAGCGCAGGAGGCTCTCTCATTCAGGGGCGCCCTGGCCTCCTTACTCACCTCACACGGGGTGAGGGGCCTGAGACAGCTTTACCGCCCCCTGGCAGAGGCTGCCGGAAGTCCAAGACTCCGCAGGCAGCAAGGGGATTAACTTTTCTGGTGAATTAAGCTTTCTGACATTTCCAGAACTGCAATGCCCCGGGATTCTAGCTCTGAAGGAGCAGCGAAGGTAGAGGAGCGATTTGTGTGGGGAGGCTGACCAGGCTGCTGGGCTGCAACGCGCGGTTCAGGCTGTGCTGCAGCCCCGGTTACGGTTACGGTACTGACCCAGGAAACCTCCCCTCCCCGCCCCCGGGAGAGGGGAGCGCTGGGAGGCTGGCCTGGGCACAGCTGGCCACGAGGTGGGCGCCCACAGCGCTGCCTGGAGATCTGCACATGGACTCCAGCCTGCAGTCACTAAACCGAAATGATGGAAAATGGAAAAAGGAAAGCGTACGCGTGCACAGACACGCGCACACATACTTCCAGGTCCTTCTGGCTTGTATGATGAGGTATCCTCATGAAGCCCAGGGATGCACCCCGAAATTCTTAACAGATGACAGTAGTTTCTTTTCTCTTTTCTTTTTTGTGGTGGTACTGGTGATTGACCCCAAGCCCTTCACCAAACTGAGCCACACAGCTGCCTTTTTATTTTTGAGGCAGAATCTCCCTAAATTATCCAAACTGGGCTTGAATTTGTGATCTTCCGCCTCAGCCTCCCAGAGTTCCGGAACTCCAGGACGTGCCCCAGTGCTCTGCTTCAGCTCCGATCCTTGGCTCTGAGGCTCTTGAGCAAAAGCAGGACACAAAAGATCTGGCCCTTTAACTAACAGGTGGTTGGGGGAATCTGGTAGGATCCGTGGGAAGAGTGGAGCAGGGGACAGGCCTAGCGGTGCTGTGGGGAGGGAGACGGCTCCAGGTGAAGGGGGTACCCCGTGCCAAAGCAGCAGGAAGGGCGGAAGGGAGGTGGGTGAACAGCAGAGTGCCGGCCCCCAGGAGCCAAGGCTGTGCCACGCGGCCAGCACCTGCTCCCTCTGTCTCCTCCGCCCAGGGGCGCCTCCTCGCTCGGGCAGCGTCTCGTACGTCAACATCATCATGCCTTCGGTGTTCGGCACCATCTGCCTCCTGGGCATCGTGGGCAACTCCACGGTCATCTTCGCCGTGGTGAAGAAGTCCAAGCTGCACTGGTGCAGCAGCGTCCCTGACATCTTCATCATCAACCTCTCCGTGGTGGACCTCCTCTTCCTCCTGGGCATGCCCTTCATGATCCACCAGCTCATGGGCAACGGCGTCTGGCACTTCGGGGAGGCCATGTGTACTCTCATCACCGCCATGGACGCCAACAGCCAGTTCACGAGCACCTACATCCTGACCGCCATGGCCATCGACCGCTACCTGGCCACCGTTCACCCCATCTCTTCCACCAAGTTCCGGAAGCCCTCGGTGGCCACCCTGGTCATCGGCCTCCTGTGGGCCCTGTCCTTCATCAGCATCACCCCCGTGTGGCTCTACGCCAGGCTCATCCCCTTCCCGGGGGGTGCCGTGGGCTGCGGCATCCGCCTGCCCAACCCCGACACTGACCTCTACTGGTTCACCTTGTACCAGTTTTTCCTGGCCTTCGCCTTGCCCTTCGTGGTCATCACCGCCGCCTACGTGAGGATCCTGCAGCGCATGACGTCTTCGGTGGCCCCCGCCTCCCAGCGCAGCATCCGGCTGAGGACAAAGCGGGTGACCCGCACGGCCATCGCCATCTGCCTGGTCTTCTTTGTGTGCTGGGCGCCTTACTACGTGCTACAGCTCACCCAGCTGTCCATCAGCCGCCCGACCCTCACCTTCGTCTATCTGTACAATGCGGCCATCAGCCTGGGCTACGCCAACAGCTGCCTCAACCCCTTTGTGTACATCGTGCTCTGCGAGACGTTCCGCAAACGCCTGGTGCTGTCCGTGAAGCCGGCGGCCCAGGGCCAGCTCCGCACGGTCAGCAACGCTCCCACGGGGGACGAGGAGAGGACCGAAAGCAAAGGCACCTGACACACGCGGCCGCATGGACTCCTCCGAGTCAGGCTGCCGCCACGTCCCAGGGAGAGACGCCGGAAGGAACCTAAGGTTGCCCTGGCGGGGCAGGGGGGCCAGGTGGAGAGGGGTTGTGGCAACGATCCACTCCCTGCGGGCGGCGAATTGTGGGGGAGGCTGGGAGCCGGTTTAGGGGAGCAAGATGAGGCCTTTGGGTGAATCAGAAGCTGTGCACGGCTGGTGTGAACATTCCACAGAGCCGGTGAATGTCTCTTTCTGAAGGGAAGAGGCGGGGGTCTCCTAGCTGATTTGTTTAAAATTGGACAGGGCTGTGGGGTGTCCAATTCCCAGGGCCCTGGGGAGGTAGGAAAGGTGGTGCTGCCTAATCGCATCCTCTCGCCGCGCTCTCTCTCCATCCCTCTCCCTCCTCTTGGTACTGGGGACTGAGCCCAAGGCCTTCATCCTCAGCTTCATCCCCAACCCACGTGTTGACCGCGTCTTACCAAGTTGTTACGTTCCCCAAGCTGGGTTTGATGTCACCACCCTCGTGCCTCTGCCTCACAGAGAGCTGGGATTACAGGCTCGTGTCACCAGGCAGTTGCTCGGTGTTGGACAGGAGACAGCCTTCTCCCAAGCTGGTGGATGAGGAGACGCGAAGCGTGCTGTCTCCACGCGGGCATCCTGTGCCAGCTCCCCCAGGGGATGCGTGTTTGTGGCGGGGGCGAGGCCCTGACCTCACCACCGTGAGAGACCCGGCTTGCAGAAAGGTCTGACTGTGAGCAGGTGACCTGGGATTGGAGTGGGTGGGGTTTTTCAACTCCCCGACTGGGGGAAGTGACTTCAGCAGTTCTGGGGACATTTTCTTCGCGGGACACGTGGGCTTATCAGTGGCTGACCCACAGGGCGCGTCACGTGTCCTGCATTGCGAGGGCCGCTGCGGCGAGGCTGCCGTCATCCCTTCGTGGCCGCCCTTCCTCTCTGGAACCGTATGAATAAACGAGTCTCCACCCACATCACTCTGGATACTCCTGTGTCATTGCTGGGGCTCTGGAGCGGGGTGAGTCGTCTCCAAGGGAAAAGAGGGTCCCCTGGCTGGGTGGCACTTAGGCTTCGGCTCTGCCAGCACTGTGGGGAGTCTGAAGGGGGGGATCTGTATTTCCAAACCCACAAGGATTCAGCGACACTAACGGAATTCCTGTGAACTAACTCATTAGATCGCAGTTCTGCTGCTCGGCCCGCTTCGGGTTTTGCACAGAAGCCTTTGATCTGTTGTCACTGACGCTGGCCCTGCAAGTCCCACCCCACAACTCCCCAGCTGAGTCACCAGCCGCAGGGCGGCTCTCTCTCGGGGCAGCCCGAGCCAGGGCTCTGCTGGCTGCGGCGGCTAAGATTTGTGCTGGCACCTTGAGCCGATTACAGCCAGGGCCGCTGGGAGGCAGCCGGGCTCCCGGCTGGGCTGCTCCGCCCAGGGGGCCGGGAGCACCGTCCTCAGCGCCGCTCAGCGCGCGCACGTTAATAAGATAGTGGGGTAAGTGGTCCAGAAGCATCCTCAAAGCGGGCCCATGAGCTCAGGCCGCTCCTCTTGCTGGTCATTTGTCAACGCGGAGTCGCAGCTGAGGCTGCTTAGAGAACTTGTGGGCGGCTCCCTCGGGGCCTGGAGAGCCTGGCCTTTCAATCATCCTCGTTAGAAGCAGTGATTTCTGGCCTGCAGTTGGGTTTCTGTTCTCACGAACCGCAGGGCCTCTAGCTGCAGTCGGTAAGCTCTGTTTAAGATGCACACGCAAGCCAGAGAGAGAGAGAGAAAGGACACGTGTGCAGTGAAAAAGGCTCCTCAGGGAAGCCGCAGGCAGTCCAGAAGACCCGAGTCCCAAGCCCGAGCTGGGGGGCTTTCCTCTACATCGTACGTGTGGCGGAAGGTTCCCCTGGGTGGCCGTCTCCCCGTCCGGTCTCCTGCACCCTTGCACCCTCAAGTCCTCCAAGGGAGCTAAGAGAGGAAAGATGAGGTGGCCTCTCCCAGGAGATGCGAGTGACCAAGCGACCAGCTCCCAGGACGGAGGCCCAGCAGTCCCGGGGAAGGCAGCGCTGGCTCTCCAGCACTCAGTGCCAGGCTCGAGCTCGAAACAGAAGCAAAGTGGTTTGAGCCGGGAGAGTGGGTGGGTGGTAAACCAGGAAAGGGCAGGATGGGGACAGGATGGAGGAGGGTGGGAGCACAGAGGCTGAAGGGGTGAGGACGCAGCCCGGATTGGGTGGGAGGAGCTGTCACCAACTTATCTCCCCCAGCCTGGTTCTTAAGACACCCCTGGAAGGGCACAACCAGGCAGGGAGCTCAGAGTTGGCTGCTGGGGGGACCATCCTCTTGATACTGTTTGTAAAAATGGGGAGGGGGCCTTGTTGGGGCTGGTGGGCAGGCCTGAGAACGAGCAGAATGCGCCTGTCGACCTCCCTCTGCCTGGGACGGGTCTGGCTGGGGCTGTCGGGGACCAGCCAGGAGTGGTGGCATACGCCTGTAATCTCAGCACTGGCTGAGCCAGGAAGATCACAAGTTTGAGCCCAGCCTGGGCAATTTCGCGACGGAGTGAGAGCTTGTCTCAAAATAAAACATTAAAAACGTGCTGGCGGTGGAGGCCTTCAACCACCAGCAGCAACACGAAGGCGACAGCTGGCAGTGGCTCTGGCTTTCTCCATCATCTGTTTGCATTTTACTTTTAAAATCCAGTGGTAAAATTTATATGACAAAAAAAAATTTACCATTTTGGCCATATTCCAGTGTCGGGGCATTAAGGACATTCAGGTTCCAGTGCAGCCATCATCGCCATCGTCTCTGTAACGTTCATCTGCCTAAACCGGAACTCCGGTGAAACGCTGGCTCACA
The DNA here is from genome assembly GCA_004027205.1 of Ctenodactylus gundi. Classification (NCBI taxonomy): domain Eukaryota; kingdom Metazoa; phylum Chordata; class Mammalia; order Rodentia; family Ctenodactylidae; genus Ctenodactylus; species Ctenodactylus gundi. The sequence goes on from PVKB01003995.1 coordinate 129,934, forward strand.
ATTCTCCCCTGCCCCAGCTCCTGGCAAGCCCCTTGCTACTCTGTGTCTGGTTTTGCTTATTTTAAGCACTTCTTGTAAATGGAATCATACGATAATTGTCTTTTTTGTTGTTGCTTGGATAGGCTCTTGCTATAGAGTTCCAACTTGGCTCTGAACTCATTATGTAGCCCTGGCTGGTATCAAACTTACCCTCCTCCTGCCTCAGCCTCCTGAGTGCTAGGGCGGCAGGCTTTTCTCCATGTGCCTAAATAACTGTCCTTCTATGACTAGCTTCTTTCCCTTAGCATCATGTTCTCTGGATTCATCCACTCGTAGTGTGTGTTGCAATTTTTTCCCTTTTTAGGGCCACGTAGTATTCTATTAGACCCGTATGCTGGGCTGCTTCTACCATCTGGCCGCTGTGAATAACACTGCTGGGAACACTGATGTATAAATAATTGTCCAAGCCCTGCTTTCAATTCCTCTGGGAATCCACCCAGCAGCAGAACTGCCAGACCACGTAGGGAGTCTATGTTTAACATTTCAAAGAACCACCCGCCTCTCTTTTAAGGCAGCCGCGTGGTTTGTGGTTTTACATTCTTACCAGCAAAGGTAGAAAAAGGTCTGTTTTCTCCGCATCCTCACAAACACGTTCTTTTTCTTCTGTTCCTTCTTTTTAAAAAGTTCCCTTAATGAATGTCAAGTGGCTCGCTGAGGTTTCGACCTGCATTTCCCCACGACCCGTGATGGCGGGCAGCTTATGGTGGCCTTCACTTCGTGCGCACAGATTCCTTGCAGGAGCTACATCCGGTCCCGCCCTGGGCTAACTGACTTGTTCTTTTGTTATTGTTAGCAATGGTATTTTATTCAACTCAAATTAACAACAATTGGCTCTGTTACTAGGGAGAAATACAGTATGTAGGAGAAAAAAATACGCTTTTTCTCTGCTGTTCAAATAAATACCCTTTTTAAAAAAAGTTTTGGGGAGGCTGCGGAAGGAGGGTCCCCAGTTCGAGCCCAGCCTGGGTAACTTGGTGACTTAGTGAGACTCTATCTTAAAGCTGGGGATGCAATGAAGGCTCTGGGCTTTATCCCCAGCAGTGCAAGAAAAGAAAAAATTTACATTAGGGCGGAGGACCTCAGGTCGCCCAGATCTCTGCCTCCTCCCAGGTCTGTGACCAGGGGTGACTCCAAGTGGCTTAGTAACTTGAGCTGAGGTGGTGAGATAAAGCCAGGAACTAAAGAGTGGTGGGTGACTTGCCTAGTGGGCCCTAACCGCACCCCCCCGCCCCCCAGTGTCATTCTCCAAGATGTGGTCAAAAGACAGAGTGAATGCTTAAACTTTTAAAAATTCATTAGAGTAAAAGATACCCTGCCATTCGTCCTCCTTAAAGTACTCCCACTCTGAACATTTGGAGATGGGGTCATTGCAGTTTTAACCAAGTTCAGATAAGATGGTGACGGTGGGTTCAAATTCACTGCATCAGTGTCCTCACAGACAGGGGAACTTACAGGCAGATCCAGTCACCACAGAGGGAGGCGGCCACCTGGGGAGAACACCCAGCTGTTCTGGAGAATTTCCTGCAGGCCAAGGACCCCTGAGGCCACCAGGCAGGTGGGAGTCAGCATGGAATGGCCTTCAAAGACAGGGGGCGGCTGCCGCTGGCCTCTGGAATGTGAAGAAATGAATTTTCTTTTTCTTTTCTTCCTGCCTTCCTTCCTTTTTTATTGAAATTATGCCTTATTAATTGAAAATTGTAATTTGAACAATATTGAACAGGAACAAGGCAACAATGACTTAAAAGCCTGTAAACCAAAAAGTATACAATAATTAAGAAAAATTCAAAGGAATCTCTGTCTTCGACACATTGAAGGGGGTACATAATTCGGGAATTTAAAAATTGTATTATATATACAACTTTAATTATCTTCCTGCCTAATTTTTGTATGTTCATGTATGAATTCCAAATTCTATACCCTATTAGAGACCTGGGGTTTGGGGAATCAATGAGCGTCTATACCCACCCCTTTTTCAGGGTCTCACTCCTTTTTCCAGCTGACCATTGACCTCTTCCTACCCTTCGCTCATGTTGGGGCCTTTTATGCCATTGACGTTTTTTAACAATAATTTTATTATGGTAAAAAAAATCACATAACAAACTTTAACTTTTTTTGGTAAGCGCATGAATTCCAAATTCTGTAACACATTAGACTCAAGGGGTGTAGGGCCTTCCTGTGCCTTCTTTCTTCCCTTCCTTTCTTTTTTTTCCTCTCTCTTTGGAGCCAGGGGCTGAACAGAGGGTCTTCCACTAAGCTGTGTCCTCTGCCTTTTTTAAATTCTTGACAGCAGGTCTCATTAAGTTGTTAAACTGCTCAGGCTGGTCAGCAATTTGCCATCCTGCTGCCTCAGCCTCCTAGGATCATGGGCATGCTCCCCCCACGCCCCTCAAGTCTCCCCCGACTCCTTGGCCCTCTCTCCCCTTCCCCCGGCTAGCCCAGGCCTCTCTCTCCTGCTAGAATTTTCTGTTGGTGTAAGGCACACATCTGTGCTACTTTGGCACGACTGTGGGGGGGATGAGTGTGCCCCCCACGCCCACCACAGACTCACTCTCAAGACTCTGGGAAGACTTGGGGCACCCCCAGAAAGGGTCAACCACAGCTCCCCTGGGTCCCCGGAGCCGTCCATGCCTTTGTGCCCTCCATCACCAGGATGCCCACCGTCCTTAGAACTTCTGCCCCCTCCACCACAGCTGGGCCACCTGCAAGGACTGTGTCCTGCCCGGTGTCCCCGCCCTTTCTCACAGGGCACCTTCCTGCGGGGTAACAGTTCAAGCGGGGTCTCTCTTGCTCCCTCTTTTTCCCAGCGAGGCATTTGATATGTCTATACATTTCCCACCCCAGCTTCTCCCTCCTACCTGCTTTTTTGCTTACTTATGGGCCATGATGCCAGCCGAGGTTGTCAAGACAATGAGGCCAAGCTGACCAGCAGGAGCAGTTACCCCACCAGTTCTCTAGCTCTTCCAGCTGCTCATCAAACCTGGGACTGTCACTCCAACTGTCTCAGTTACTTTTCTGTTGCTGTGACTCAATACCCAACATCCACAAATTTAGGAAAGGAAAGGTTTATTTTTAGCTCACAGTTTCAGAAGGTCACAGTCCACTCGGGGGTGGCCGGCAGCAACGGAAGTACATGGCAGAGGCCGAGGTGGAGGCAGCTTCTCACAACATCACAGACAGGAAGGCAGGTTGAGACTAGTCCTCAAGGAAGGCAGGAAGCGGTTTATATGTCCTTCCAGGTCTCCTCCCAGAGATCAGTCCCTCCTGCATCCAGGTGTGGAGGGTGTGGTAAACCGCCACTACATGCCTGTAGTACAATTTACACGCCTGTAATCCACCCCTCCAGACTAGGCCCCCATCTCCCAACAGCACATACACAATCTGTAACATTTAAATACATGACACTTTTGGGGGACATTCCAGATCCAAACCACAATATCACCCTTGTTTAACCTGCCTGGGAGGCTCCTGACAATGTCCCCAGCTCTGTGATCATCGAGAATTTCAAATGTAACCAGGCTTCTTTGTCAGCACAGGTAGCAACAGCACAATGACTCTGGAGCCCGGCCTAACAGGGACCCAGCGTCTGCCTCTCTCCTAGGCGCTGCTGAAACTCTGGAGCCCATCAGACAAGATGTTCACACGCACCATTATGCCGGCATAGAGAGTTGGTGAACAGAGGAGAAAAGGGGCAAGGACAGGGGTGTCTCTTACAATAAATTCATCATTGGTGACAACCACAGACTCTGAAGGTTGGGGGGGGGGGGGCCACAGCCTAGTAGGAACCACAGGGGCCCTACCAATGAGCTACATCCCCATCCCTTTTTATTTTTTAGTTTGAGACAAGGTTTCTCTAAGTTGCTGTGGCTGGGCTTGAACTTGAGATCCTCCTGCCTCAGCCTCCCAAGTGTTGTGCCACCATGCCCAGCCGTGACTAACCTCTCTGAAGCCTGATTGTTCATCTGTAAGCTGGGATAAGAGCACCCACACCATAGCATTATTGAAACAAGTAAATGAGACATTTCAAAGGGAGACTTGAGTGCTCCCCAGGGTCATGATAACCTGAGATTTTTATATAAACTGTGAAAGTTGTCAGAATCAAAATGGAGTCACTTGTGTCTACACTAAGTAAAACAGCTTTTTTTCTTTTCTTTTCTTAGAGGTAGACTAGGTCTTTATTTAGAAACAGAAGACAGAGGGGTAAAAGTTTCTTCTGTCTGGGAGGGGTTCCCGAATGAACTGCCCCACAAAAACACTTTTTAAAAATTAGCTAGAAACTGCAGGCAGGGTTTTCACATAGAACTTCCCGTTAGTAATTATCACAGAAGACTTCCAGGACACAAGCCCACACAGAAGCCACCATAACCTTACACTGCAAACGTTCTGCAGTCATCTGCCCACAGTTGCCTGTTCAGCCTTGGCCTGGCGCTACACTTGCCCAGAAGGATTAACACATTAATTAATACACTAATTAATTCTAAGCATCACTTTGAAACTATAGCCCTCCTCCTTGTGAGCAGGGTTATTTCAGAGAGCGTCTGTGGTTCTCATTTTTGCCTTTTTTTATTTGAAACAGTCTTTCTCTGTATCCCAGCCTGGTCCTGAACTCAATACGGAGCCCAGGCTGGCCCTGGACTAGGCAATCCTTCTGCCTCAGCCTCCCAAGCGCCGGGATTTCAGGCGGGCACCACCACGCTCAGCTTTATGTGGTGCTGGGGAATCAAATCCAAGGCCTTGTGCTTGCTAGGCAAGCGCTTTCACCGCTGTGCCGTTCCTCCAGCCCCTCAGTTTTGCCTTTTAAACACCCTCGCTCCGCTCGGGCTTACTGAACCCACTCCTAGTTTACCGTGTGCCCACATTCCCTCGCACTGCCTCTGCTGCTCTTCCCAAAAAAGCAATCTGGCAGATCTCCCATGGCTTCTTAGGCTGGCTAAACCAACTACGCTAATTTAAGCTCCCAGGCTGGGAGGCAGCAGGGGAGCCAGTGCCTCCCCAAATACCTGTGCAGGTGATTGGGGCAAGTCCGACGTGTCACCTGCTAACCCTGGCTCAGGTCACCTCTACCTGGCTAGCCATAGCTTCATTTATTTTTTCCACCCTCCCTGGGCCTGGGGATTAAGCCCAGGGCCCTTTACACTGAGCTACAACCCCAGCTCTTCATTTATTTACTCATCTATTTACTTATCTAGAGACAGGGTTTCACTCAATAGCCCAGGCTGGTCCTGAACTCACTATGACTGGCCTCGGACTACACGACAGTCCTCCTGCCTCAGCCTCCAAGTGCTGGGATTACAGGTGTGTGCCACCACGCCCGGTTTATGTGGTGCAGGGGAATCGAACTCGGGTGCTTAGCACTTCACTTAGCGCTTAAAAGGCAAGCGCTTTACCCACTGAGCAATTCCTTTTATAATTTTGAGACAGGGTCTTGTTAAAGTCATTAAATTGCCCAGGGTAGGCTAGAACATGTGATCTTCCTACCTCAGCCTCTCAGACAGCTGGGTTTACAGGCATTCGCCTCCAGGAGGGCCCCGCTTCCCCTAAGGCTTTCTATAGGTGGGTTACCCCCAGGCCACCAGCACTGACTCTGGCCGGAAGGTGGGGTTCAGGGATTGTCAAATCAGGAAAGAAGGAGTGAAAGACCTGGGCAGAGAATGGGAGCTGGTGCAGGCCTGTGAGGCCGCAGCCCTGGGCTTGCCAAGTCACGGGGAAGCCCTGCCTGCCACCTCCTCTCACGCTGGCCAGCTGCCCTGTTGCTAAGCCATGAGCACTGGACGTGCGCCCTTTCCCCACTGTGTCTCTTCTGGTCCCGGGCCCTCCCAGCATCCTTTCTTCTGGCCAACCTGGAGAAACTCCACAGTTCAAGGTCATAGGCCAAATGATCAAAACCTCTGAAGACACCCATCTCCTCCCCCGGGCAGAGAGCTGTGCCCCTGCGTCTCAGTCTCCCTCGCTGGGAATGGGTGGGAAGAGGGGCTTTATCTCATCCCCCAAAAAGAAAACTGTCAAAGCTTATCAAACAAAAGTACTGGTAGTTTTTTAAACAGAAATTTTGCCCACAACTCTTACAGCAGAAGCCAACATGTGACATTTGACCCACAGATTTTTGTCTTTATTTTGCACAGTATTTTAAAAAATGGGAATTAGCTGGTTGCTCTCTGCTTGTGTAGTACTGAGGATTGAGCCTACAGCCTTCCCACCGAGCTACAGCCCTCCCTCTTATTTGAGACAGAGTCTCCTTAATTCCCTATGTTGTCCAGGCTTGGACTTGGATCCTTGTTCAGCCGCCTGCGTGCTGAAATTACCAGTGTGCACCACCACGGCCAGCTTATGTGGGGCTGGGGAATCGAGCCCGGGGCCTTGTGCTCCCTAGGCAAGCGCTCTCTAACTGCTGTGCTATTTCTCCAGCCTCCAGACAGCTAATTCTACACCCCTGGGCTCAGCTCACATAATACGGTTTTGTGAGTCACATCATCTTTTTGGATTTTATATTAAATCTAGGAAAAAGAGTCAAAAGGTTTTAAATATAGCAGTCGTAGTGAACACTCACTGGCCACGGAGAGTTAAAGCCCTCAGCAGCACGTTGCTTCTATTAAGGCATCCTGCCAGGCTCCTACAGCGATCAAAAGACGACACGGAACAAGCCTACGGTGTGGAAGACGCACTGTTCCTCCCCCCAGCCTGACTCGTCTTCTCTAGAATCACTGTGTACGGACCTCCTTATCTAAAGCCCTTTAGGGAAGCCCAGAGGGATGTTCTTGTCAAATTGCAACTTTACACACGTAATTTTAGGCTGGGTCAGAGGTACAGGCCTGTAACCCCAGCCGGGACGCTGAAGCAGGAGGATCACATGTTGTCTGGGCAATTTCGTAACTAACTTAGGGCGGTGGATGCAGCTCAGTGCGAAGGCCTGAGGCTCGATCCCCAATACCACACACACACACACACACACACACACACACACACACACACACACACACAAAGACATCATTTTAGACACCACACAGGTGCTTCTGGAGGTCCAGAAAGGTGCTAGGCGATCGGGGACGAGACACCCCTTAGGTAACCACACTTGCTACCTAGATCCTTTTCCCACATCCTCAGGCCTTTATAAGAACCCCGATCTCTCACGCTGACCGCACAGTTCCTCTCGTGGAAGCCCTCTGCTGTCCCTTGACGGTGTCCTAGGCCTGCAGAAGCTCTTTCCTCTGATCCTCGCCTTGGTAATTCTTTTACAGAACACATCACTAGCCTGCTGTCTTGCATGGCAGGAGGGGTATGATTAGATTTGCAGTTTTAAACCATCTGTGGGTTCTGCTCGGAGGGAGGATAGACTAGGAAGAGGCGGGAATGGAGGCGGGGAGGCCAGGCCACACTCAGCAGCAGACACTTGGGCAGGCAGCAGTGGTGGCCTCAAGTGGAGAGGTGGACACCTGCTGGGGTAGGCGGTGGAGGAATCCTCCAGCCCCAGCACGGAGCTGGGGAGTGTGTGACAGGGGTTGGAGGCTCTGGTCACTGAATGGGAAAAAGAGGGGAAGCAGGTTTGGGGAGCAGGGAGGCTCCGTTTGGGGGCTGTGTCTGTGTGAGGTGCTCACACGTCCTGTGAGTTTCCTGGGAGCCAGGCTGGATGTGCACGCGTGGGGGCGCGGCCCCGATGGGGAGATGGCTAGGCTGAGCACAGAGGCAGATGGGACATGGGCTGGGCCTGGGTACCGAAAGGCCACCATGCAGACAGAGGATGGAGGGCACACCCGTAGCCAAAAACTTTTTTTCCCCCAGGGCCTCGTACACGCGAGGCAGGCACCCGCCACTGAACTGTGTCCCAGCTTTTAACAATGAAGGAATGTCGAAAGGAGCAGACAGAGAGGTAGAAGCGAACTCAGGACAGCTTGACATCGCAGGAGAGGGCACAGCCTGTCCAGCGCCGCCTGCGAGTTCAGGCCAACGAGGCTCGGAAGGCCTGCTAGTATCGGGGTCGCGGTGGTCTCCCGGTGTGGAGCAGGGAAGCAGGTGGCCCCTTTGGGGGGAAGCGGATGCTCCTCATTTACCACAACGTTCCCACCCTCCCCCTGTTTAGCACTTTTACTCCTAGTCTGGCTTCCAGAAACGTTTCTACTTGTGACTTTGTCCTGGAACAGTAAGTACTATATTCCAGCATGATTTTTTTTTTGTGGTATTAAGGATTGAATGCAGGACCACGTGTATGCTGAGCAAGGACTGTACAACTGAGCTACAGTTCCACCCTTTTATTTATTTATTTACTTATGTATTTATTTAAATTTTGGGATGGGATCTTACCAAATTGCCCAGGCTGGTCTCAAGCTTGGGATCTTCAAGCCTCCCAAACAGACAAGACTACAGGCATGTGCTACCATATTTGACTGCAATATAATTTTAAAAGGGTGAATTTCCTTCCTGCTAAACAAAGTAAGCTCTGTTTAGCTCTTTACCTAGCACTTAATGAATTGCTTTTAATCCAGTGGATGTGGTGTACACCTGTAATCCCAGCTACTTGGGAGGCTGAGACAGGAGGATCAAAAGTTTAAACTCAGCCTGAGCAATGTGGAAACTTAGTGAGGCCCTGCCTCAAAATTAAAAATGAAAATAGACTGGGAATGTAGCTCAATGTGAAGGTCCTAGGCTTAATTCTCAGTAGTACTCACACGCTCACACGCGCGTGCACACACACACAGACACACATGAGTGAGGGAGTTAGCTGAGCAGTAGAATACTTGTCCAGCATATTCAAGGCCCTGGGTTCAATCTAAAAACTAAAAAGATAAGATAAAATAAAATAAAATTTAGTTGTCCATTATATAATTGTTTTTTCTTTTTTCTTTACCTCTTTGTTTGTTTTTGAGACAGGGTTTCACTCTGTAGTCTAGGCTGGTCCTGAAGTCACTATGGAGCCCAGGTTAGCCTTGAACTCAAGGAAATCCGCCTGCCTCAGGCTCAGGAATGCTGAGATTACAGGTGTGTATACCTGGAACTCGGGTACTTAGCACCTTAACTGCTGAGCCATTCCTCCCGGCTCCTCCAGCAGCTCTCCTGGGAAGCGCCAGAACCTTTCCCTTCTGGGGTTAAATGCAAACCACTAAAGCCTGCACCCTCGGATGGTCCCTCGGTCCCTCTTCCCTGGCTACACCCTGGAGGTCTCACCTCGCTTTCTCCTGTAACTTGGGTGCTGTCTTACCTTCGTGTCCTCTGCCTCATCCCCTCTAATGGTGCCCTAAGCTCACGCTGAGGGAGGGACGCAGTTTTCTGTCCCCGCTGCCATCACGCCCCGCCTCGACCAGAGCGGGCACTCACCACTTGGGTGGCTCCCTCAGCGGACGCCTCCTGTTTCGTTTGTTAGTCCCCTCCCTGTTCTGGGAAATGTCGCGATCTCCCTGATCACAACGGCTCCTGCCCTGTGGACGCTCGAGCCCCGGCTCAACCCAGGCACCTCTGCCTTCAGGAAGAGCCCCGCACCTCCCCAGGTGCTGCGCGGGAGCAGCGCCCTGCCTGGCCTGCGGCTGCTCAAAGCGCAGCGTAAGCATCGTGTCCCAGCTCATCAGCCCCTCCACGCTCCCTCAAGACAGCTAACGCTCTTCCCCTGCTTTCCGGAGGAGGCCAGGGTGACCTGCTCTGACCCGCGCTTGTCACACTGGCAGCTCTGTATCTTTCCCGGCCCCGGGATCCCCACTTTACTCCCATCGCGGCACCCCTCAGCACAAGCGGCTGTTTCCGCCTTCCCGCCCGCCCGGCTCCCTTCCTGGCAACATCGTCCCCTCCATTCTCATTGCAATCTTTAAGGCAGGGCAGGCAGGCCTTTCCTAGAAAGTCCTTTCGGTCTGCTTTGTGCTGCACCCACTGAACAACACAGACTGGTCACTTATAAGGAACACAGGTCTGACCAGGCCCTGCGGCACAGGCCTGTCATTCCAGCACTCTGGGAGGCTGAGACAGGAGGATCGCAAGTTTAAATCCAGGCTGGGCAACCGAGCAATTTATCCCGACTCTGTCTCAAAAAAAAAAGAAAGAAAAGAATGAGTAAGTAAATAAAAAGCCGAGGAACAGAGCTCAGGGTTAAGGCCCCGGGCTCCGGGACTAGTACCGGGACTAGTACCAGTGCGTAAATAAAAGGGGGAGGGTGGGCCTGGGGATCGGGCGCAGGGATAGAACACGTAGCGACAACTCTCTGAGTCCCATCCCCAGCACCTCAAGGCAAACAGAGGCTTTTTTGCCTCACGGTCTTGGGGCTGGAAGTTCAAGAATGTGGCACCCACAGCTGGCACACCTCGCTGCACCCCGACATGGCGGAGGGAGGGCACCACAAAGGAGACAGAGGGGGCCTAGCCCAGGGACGGCTTCCTCCTTCTGTGAAGCCACCAGTCCCACGTGGGGCCCCACCTTGAGGCCTCCCCTCCAACTGCCACCCACATGGAATTCAGGGATCAAGGTTCCAACATAGGACATTTGCAGGACACATTGAAACCACACCCCTGTCCCTTGGACAGCTTCTTCCCTGACAGGAGGAAGACTGGTGTCGTCTGTCCATAATGCTCGGGTAAGAATGCCCTACGGCGGGGCGGGGTGGAGCGCACGCCTGTAGTCAGAGGTCTGGGAGGCCGAGACAGGAGGAACGTGAGACTCCGGGCTCTGTGAGGACTTCAGGGCCCTGCACAGGGCTTAACAAATAGTGAGCCCAGAGCAAAGGTGGTAACAGCAGTGCCCCTCACAGCAGCTCAGGAGAGCTGGAACCCAGGACACTGCGGCGGAACAAACAGAAGAACTTCTGTGCTCAGCAGGCACTGTGTCCCTCAGGAGCGAGGGACACAGCGGGAGGGCAGGGCAGGCACGGGTGGCAGGGCCCTCACACCACCGCTCCTGGAAGCCTAAACTGCATACAGGGCGCAACCACGCCAGCGGCTCAGGCCGCAGAAAAAAATATCCAGTGGCCAAAGATTAGAGAAGCAGAATTTAGCTTGCAAATCAAGTCTCAACTCCAGGGGCTTGAGGGGTGACAGAGCAAGACAGGATAGATAAGGGAGGGAGAGAGAGACGCTGATAAGGAAACCGGAAGGAGTTTCTTTTTTTGTACTAATGACTAAACATCCACGGCCCTTTCTTAATGTTCTGTTTGGAAAGAGGATCTCGTGAAATTGCTGGGTTGGAAACCGTACACAACCTTAATCCTCCTGCTTCCCGCAGTGCTGGGATTACAGGTGCGCACCCCCACACCTGGCCAGCAGTGCCCCTCGCTGGGCTCCTTTCAGTCTGGTATTTCCTGACCGGGAGCTGTCTCTGCATCTTCGCCTTGAAGGAGAAGGAGAGAGGTGAGGCAGGGCTAGGTCACGTTAACCTTGGACCACAGCTCCAGGCAAATGCTTCTCAACTGACCAACAAATCTACGTGCAGAGCTGAGCAGAATCGGACCCAAAGGTTAAGACAGCAAAGAAGGCAGTCACGATGTAAAACAGCAATCCCAGCCTCTTTGTCCCGGTCCCATTATGCACTGGATGTCTTCCGGCCCAAGCGAAGTCTTCAAATCCCCGAAAAGTAACCTAGGCAACCACTATCATCTGAGCTCACATGACAGAGATGGCATATATGGCAAGGCTGTGAGAAACCAACAATGTGTTGTCCACATTGGTGTGTCCTGCAAAATTAGTGATTTTTACGTCAGCTAGAGAAAAGGAAGACAGGAGAATTTATTTAGATTTTTCCTGGCAGCATAGCCAATGTGGACAATGGTTTAGTAGCTGTTCAAAATGCTAGAGAGTTACCATCTCACACCCAAGAGAACTTAAAACATGCCCACCCGAAAAGACTCGCACAGAAATACTCATAGCATGGGCTGGGGTGTAGCCCAGTGGTTAGCACTCCAGCCTAGCAAGCTCAGAGCCCTGAGTTCAATTCCCCAGCACCACATAAACTGGGCGTGGTGGTACACACCAGTAATCTCAGCATATTGGAGGTTGAGTCAAGAGGATTGCCATGAGCTCGAGGCCAGCCTGGGCTACACAGTGAGTTCAGAACCAGCCTCACTACAGAGCAAGACCTTGTCTCAAAAAAAAAAAAAATATTCATGGTAGGATTACTCAAAGTAACCAAAGTAGAGAAGCACTCAAATATCTATCACCTCATTGGTGGATATATAACATGTGGTAAACCCATAAAATGGAATATTATTCAGCCAATGAAAAGAATAAAATACTGATACATATTATACCGCGAATGAATCTCCAAAATACAATGCTAAATGAAAGCAGCCAGTCACAAAAATAACAGGTGCTATGTGAGTCCATCTATATAAAATGTGTAGGTGGTGACATCCACAGCGACACGCAGCAGGCTAGTGGCTACCAGGGGCAGCGGGAAGCATGAGACGGGAAGGCCCGGCAAATGGGCACGGGGCTCTTTTTGGTGGGATGAAAAGGGGTGATGTTTGATGAACAGACTAAAAAAAGTCACTGAGTTATACACTTAAAGGAAGTGACATAGCTGTAATCCCAGCTACTTGGGAGGCTGAGGCAGGAGGATCACAAATTTGGGGGTAGACTGAGCAGTTTAAGAAGATCCTGTCACAAGTTACCATTTTTAAAAATGGCTGGTGGTGCAGCTCAGTGTAGAGTGCTTGTGTGGAGTGTGTGAGCCCGGGCTCAGACCCCAGTGCCCAGCCAACAGCAACATGGAAAGGGTGACTTTTACGGTGTATTGTATCTGCTTAAAAAAAAAAAAAAGAATAGCAGAATATGCGAAGTCGAAGAAAGCAGAGACCGTGAAGGAGGTGATGGCGGGAACCGTGACAATGGCAGACGGTGTCAGGGGTTGGGGTGCATCAGGCGTTAGGCTAAACGGTTCATAGGCACTGTCCTCTGTAGCCTTCACGTCTTAGTTACTTTCTCGTTGCTGTGGCTCAATACCAAACATCCACACATTTAGGGGAGGAAAGGCTTAGCTCACAGTTTCAGAATGTCACAGTCCATTCAGGGGCAGCGGGCAGCAGGCAGCAGTGGAAGCACCCGGCAGAGGCCGAGGTGGAGGCGGCTTCTCACGACATCACACACAGGAAGCCAGGTCAAGGCGAGTTGAGACTCGTCCTCAAGGAAGGCAGGAAGCAGCTTATATATCATTCCAGGTCCCCTCCCCATGATCAGCCCCCCTGGACCCAGGTGTGGAAGGTGTGGTAAACCCCACTACATGCCTGTCATCTAATTTACATGTCTGTAATCCAACTTTCAAGCCTGTAATTCACCTCTCCGGACTAGGCCCCCATCTCCCAACAGCACATAGTTCCATAAACAATCTATCACATTCAAATACATGAGACGTTTGGAGGACACTCCAGATTCAAGCCACAGCACTTCACAATAACTTTACGAGACAAGATCCCACGTTACCTCCACTTTACAGAAATCAAGACCCTAAGAGGCGAAGCCACCTACCAAGGCACCTGAGAAAGCGGCTGGACCGAGGGCCACTGTGTCTCACAGGGGGATGTGGGCCACTGGAAATGGATTCTGAAGGGCAGGCTGGACTTGGAGAAGCACAGACACAGAGCAGCAAGATTCAGGCAAGTGGAAATGACCTGAGCAAACCACAGAAGCAGAAAAGACCGGGATGCATTATGGGGCCGCCTCGGTATGACTGGGGACCACCCAGTATGCATGTCCAGATGTGGGCCACGGCTGGTCTAAGCCTACCAGGACAGCCTTGCTTTCCCAGCCTGCTTTGCAGCTAAGGGTGACCATCGGGACCCAAACAACAGGCCCACCGTGGGGACTTGTGGAGAAAGTTTTGCTTTCCTCATAAAATGGAAACCAGCAAGGCTGACGCTGCCTGGCCCCTTCCCCCTTTCTTTCCACCGTGAACGCTGACACAGCACCTGGCACTGCAGCCCCATCTGAGGACCATGACAACAATAAGCCAAAGGCCTAAGGCTGCTGGGACAAGAAGACAAAGCACACCGACCCCGAGAGCCTCACCGGCCTGCCACACGAACGCCAGCTGGCAGGCTTCTCGCTGTGCAAGGGAGATCTTGGCTTAAGCAACCTCTGATCTCAGACCCACAGCAGCCCTAAGTGCAGAGTTAACTGGTGCACTGACTTGTCTGGTGGGAGTGCAGTAAACGGGTCTCTCGTCTCTCCTGTAACCCTTCCACGCGTTACACTCTGACAAGTTAGGGAGTCTGACCCAATGGCGTGGCTGGCAGATCTATCAGACTCCGTCACCCTTCCTGACCGCAGCCCGAGACTCTGACCCAGCTCTAGGGGTGGGCCCCAACTGGCACTTAAAATCAGTGTACCCTAACTGCTGGCCATGTGACTCCTTCAGGACTGAGGTGGTAGGAAAGTCATTCCTCGTGGCCCGTGGGAAGAGAAGTCGTTATTTTTCTTGGTCTGGAGCTCCTGGTAGAGCGTCTCTCATTCTCTCTGGGCTCGAGCTAGGAAAAACGCAGCTCCGTGACCCTCCGGCCATCACTCAATTTGTGACAGTAAAGTCTTCTGTGAGTAGAGGCAGCTCAGAGGACAGCTAGGGATGCCTTTTCTTTTTCTTTTCTTTTCTTTTCTTTCTTTCTTTCTTTCTTTTTTTTTTTTTTTGAGACAGGGTCTCGCTCTGTAGCCCAGGCTGGTCCTGAACTCACTATGTAGTTCAGGCTAGCTTTAGACTCACAGGAATCTTCCCTCCTCAGCCTCCCAAGTGCTGGGATTACAGGCGTGTGCCACCATGGCCAACTTATTATTGGTGGTGGTGGCACTGGGGATCAAGTTCGGGGTCTTCACAGTGAGTTACATCCCCACTCCATTTTCATTTCTGATTTTGAGAGAGTCTCACTAAGGTACTCAGGCTGAGCTTAAATTTGCAATCCTCCTGCCTCAGCCTCCCAGCTGTTAGGATTACAAACCTGTGCCACTGGGCCTGGCTAAAGCTCCTCTTGAATTGTTTCACTATTGGAGGCAATCATTTTCCTTTAGTTTTTTTTTTCCCCTTTTTGCTTTTATTTATTTTTGAGACAGGGTCTCGCTCTGTATCCCAAGCTGGTCCTGAGCTCACTATGGAGCCCAGGCTGGCCTTGGACTCACAGGAATCCTTCTGTCTCAGCCTCCCAAGTGCTAGGATTGCAGGTGTGCACTACCACACCAGGTTTATATGGTGCGGGGGAATCAAACTCAGGTACTTAGTGTTTGCAAGGCAAGTGCCTTAACCGCTGAGCCATTCTTCTAGCCCTTTACTTAAAAAAGCCATTTGTGCTAGATTTTCTGTTGTGAAAGTCTAAGAAGCCCTGAGGACAAAGGTTTAAACGTGGGAAAGAGTAAACTGGTATACTGGAAGCTGAGCACGGTGGTATACTCCTGTAATCCCAGCACTGGGAGGCTGAGGCAAGAGGATCATGGGTTCAAATCCAGCCTGGGCAGCCATCAAGTTCATGGCCGACCTACTACATAGGTCAAAAAGAGAGAGGCTCAAAAACAGAACAAAACCAAAAAGAAGTTGGTGTATTGATACTATGGGCTAAATTGTGTCCCCCTTTTCCAAATGTTTACAATGGAACCCTAGCCTCAGACGTGATGGGGTTGGGAGCTAGGGCCTTCGGAAGGAGCAGGAGGGTCAGTTCAGATGAGGTCACATGGTGTGGTCCTCATGATGAATTAGCATTCTTATGAGAAGAGACACCACAGAGCTTGCTTCCTGTCTCTCCGCCCACACTCACCAAAGAAAGGCCACGTGGGGGCAGAGTGAGAAGGGAGCAACTGTCTGCAAGCCAGGAAGAGAGACCTCCCTTAGAACCGAAAAGCCAGCGCCCTGAGCTCGGAGGCCCAGCCTCCAGGATCGTGGCCACTGAGTGCTCGCCGCTGCATGAGGTACCAGTACGCTGTTCTCAGAGGGGCCTGCGCTCAGGTGACTGATGGGGCTGTGTTTGGTGGGAAATGACAGATATCTGGCTAACAACAACAAGGGAAAGAACGGGAATATGCCGTCCACATTCCGGGCTGAGCCTGGCGCGGCACCAACCCGTAAGCCGCGCACTTGGGAGGCTGAGGCAAGATGAGTACACGTTCAAGACCCCTCTGGCCCACTCAGAGAAATCTGGGCTGAAAAGATAAAATTAAAATGGAATAAAATATAAAAGGGCTAGGGATGCAGCTAAGACCCCGAGTTCACACCCTAGTACTTAAAAAAGAAAAAGAAAAGAAGGTTCAGGGCTGGATCTGCCTTTAAGCTCTGACAGACCCAGCACTCACCCTCGCCCTGAGGAGCCTCTCCTCGTGGGTGGGCTAGGTCTTCCTAGGGCTGGCTTCCCTCAGGGAGCTCTCCCACGTGAAGTCTGCACTGACCTCGCAGGCCGCAGCTCCAGGGAAGTGCCAGTTCTTTCCCACCGCCTGAGGCTCCCTCCGGCTGGTCCTGGGGCTCCCCGTCACCCACTCCCCCCAGAGCTGCTCGGGAACCAGGAAGACGCAACGCTCTCACTGTGCAGATCGTCCGCTCCACCCCTCCCTAGGACGGTCCCGTTGGCTGTCCCTGCGTGGATGTGTGTGGGATGCGTGTGTGCGTGTTCATGTAACAGTGTGTGGTGTGTGTGACACACTGCATGCAGTGTGGGTGGCATGTGTAATGTGTGGACATGAATGTGGTATGGTGTTGGTGTGTGATGCGTGTGTGGTACGTGTGGGGTGTGAGTCACGCGTGATATGCGGTGTGGTCTGTGTGTGTGATGTGTATGTGTGGCACACACTTGGTGTGCATATGATGTGTGGTCTATGTGTGTGGTGTGTATGACACGAGGGATGGTGTGTATAGTGTGTGCGCATATGTAATCCTACAAGGAGAAGAGAATTCCTGCTACCGTGTAGAGGGAAGCGTGCTGGCATATAGACACCAGATGTCCCGGGGGCAGGCAGCCGTGGTTACGGCTGGAGAGGGGACGGAGAGCATGGAAGCTGCGGTGACGCCAGCTCAGGCGGGGAGGTGGATCTGAGGAATCACAGGATGCTCCCCACTCCAGACGCCCACGGTACATGCACGTCACACGTGGCAAAGGCTCTGGAGGGTGTCTACCACACCCACGCAACACGGGCCCCGAGGTCCTGGTCTCAAGGAGCGATGACCCGCTTAGAGACCTGAGATGTGCCGCAGCGGCAGCTAGAACACAGAAGGAGGCGGGGCCAGCGCTGCCCGGTGCCAGCCTCCAGGCCAGAGCAAGGGCAGCAGGACGGCCGGGAACTCCCAGCCCAGAGGCAGCAAGGCCATCGTCAGGCGACACATGGGACCGGGACAGGAGTCTGAGCAGTGCTGAGGCGGGCAGAGCCCTGCGCCGCTGGGCTAGCGAGGGAACCCGCCGGGCAATCCACAGGGCGGGAAGGGCCACGCCCCAGGAGGGGGACCCCTGTGCCAACCAGCGCAGGCCCAGCGCATGGGAGGCCCCGGGGAGGATGACCTGGGCGAGGTCTCCCTCGATGCCGTGGGTGCCCGGTCCTTCTGGGCCTGGTCTGCAGGGTGTAAGGAAACATCTATGTGCCACTATCTGGTGAGGGCAGCGGCCTGGGGACAAATTAATGCGCTTGGCAGAGGGGACCTGTCCGTCTGGGTGCTACTGGGTCTCACTAGAAAGAAAGGCTGAGAAGCCCAGAGGGGGTTGTGGCCATCAGCAGACAAACGCATGGCAGAAAAAGAGGCTCGCGGGGCACCCGCCCCTGGCACCAGCTCCTCCCGGAGCCCCCTGGGTCCGCCTGGTCCCCGCTGCTGACCCTGGAGCCTGGCATCTGCTGCTTCTACCGAGTTTCATTTCCCTCCCTCCTTCCTTCTTCTTCTTCCTTCCTCAGCAAATGGAGTAAAAAGATTTTAAATTTCAGGGCTGAGTGTATGGCAAGCACAAGGCTCTGGGTTTGAATTCCCAGCCCGATACAAGCTCAGCACTCAGTGTGCTGAGGCAGGAGGACTGCAATGAGCTTCAGGCCAGCCTGGACTACATAGTGGGTTCAGGACCAGCCCGGACCACACAGGGACACCCTTCCTCAATTAACCAGCCACTTTAAATTTCAGAACGCAAAGCAAGAAGCCAGGCGTGACTACACTACACTTGTCATTTTAGCCCTCTGGGAGGCTGAGGTAAAAGGATTGCAAATCCGAGCCCAGCTTGGGAAAGTTAGTAGGATCCTATCTCCAAATAAAAAAATAACAAAAAGGTCTGGGAAACTCAGTGTGAAGACCCTGGCTTCTATCCCCAGTAACGTGAAACAGAATAAAGTTAAACGAAATTAAAGTAAGGAATCTGTTCTGAAGGAATTAGGGAACCTTAAATGCTCCCGGAAGTCACCCATCCTGCGCCTGGTTCTGTGCGGCCTCCCTCTCCTTGACGACCTGGCTGGCCACTCCCCGCTTTGCTGGTGCCCTCAAATCCCCCTCTCCCTCTCTGACCCCGCAAGCAAAATTTCCATCAGTGCCCATATCATCACTTCTTCCCTCCCAGCCTCCAAGACGGTACACGCTGCGTCTTCGCAGTCCTTCTCCCACTCACCACCCCCACTGACGCTCCAGAATTCCCCGGGAACGGCGGGGTGGGGTGGGGGGGACACACAGGATGTTGCCCCACAGTGTACCACTTGCCTCGCATGCCCCTCCACCCCAGCACTTTAAAAAAAGTAAACAAAACTCCTTGTCTCTATTCAGGGCATTCATTCTCTTGCTGTCATCTCTAAAAAGAAAAACTGTTTTTCTCTCCACACCCACACATTTCCCTCCCGACAGCAAACTAGGGGGGATTTCACGCAGCGTTCTCCTCCGAGGACACGGACTGCATCCTCTGCTTTGTTCTGCCTCGTTTGCGGCCGTGTGGGCTGAACACAGGGCCTTTGCACTGAGCTACATCCTGAGGCCTTTCCTATTTTTTTTATTTTTATTTTGAGACAGAGTCTCACTGAGTCACCAAGCTGCCCAGGCTGGGCTCCAACTTGTAATCTTCCGGACTCAGCTTCCCCTGACTCTACAGTTTACCTCAATCCTAACACTGAACTTCCTAGAGGTAATGAAGGCCTCACGGGTTCTAAAATCTGTAATACTGCAGCCTCTTACATCCAGAATGTCTCCACTGGATCTCTGTTAACAACCATGAAGATGGATACAATCACTCAAGGGAGTGTGCAGACTAGAGAAAAAGGGATCCAGGGGGAAAATTTAAGAAACCTCAGTGCTTCAGGGCAGTTTCCCACCGCAGAAATACCTGACACCTGCAACTCCAAGGAGGGGACGTTTGTCTGGCTCACGGTTTCCAGTGGTCCAGTCAAGTTGGTTGGTTCCACGCATTAAGTTCATGGGGGAAAGGTACAGTGGAGAAGAGGTGTTCACCTCGGAGCAGCAAGGAAGCAGCAAGAGAAGGGAGGAGCTGCACATAAGAGTCCACCCTCCCAGGTCACGGTTCTCGGTGACCCACCTCTACCCAGGCCCCACCTCCTAATAACACACTGAGCTATTGAACGCATCCATGAGCAAATCACAGCATCCTATAGTCCAATCCCCTTCAAAAACACATGCGACTTGTAGGAGGCACTTTAGATAATTTAAGCCACAAGGAATTATTAAATGAGCTTGTGGAGGAGCAGCCTGAGGTGGGGTGAAGCCAGGAGCCTGGCATCGTGACAGGCAACCGGAGGAATGGCTTCTAGGAACAAGTGGCCAAGAGCATCAAGTGCTGCAGGAAAGCAAGGGCTGAAAAACGTGCGGCGGGTCAAAAAGTGGCTCCCAAAAGACTCCAACTCTATGAACATGATCTCAGTTGGAAATTGGGTCTTGACAGGTACTATAACTACGGTAAAGATCTGAGATGAGGTCATCCAGGCCCACCGGGCATCGTGGGTCTGAGGTCTTTGGATCTGTATCAACGGAGAGGATGATTTGAGACAGAGACACGGAATTTGAAGGCAGAAGCAGAAACTGCAGGGATGGGCCCATGAGCCAAGGGACGCATGGATCCACCAGAGGTGAGAAGAGAGGCAGGCAACAGACTGACCCTCAGAGTCGCCAGAGGGACCAACGCTGCTCAACAACTTGATTCCAACTTGATTCCAAATTTCTGGTGAAAGACCCAAGCCACAGAGACCCCATGACAGGCCTCAAACTCCTCTTTCAAGTGGCAGGCCTAAAGTCTCAGGTTCTGGGAAAGGTCTGTGTTTCAGTTTCCCCGAAGCTAGGCAGCTGTTTAACAGTTATAAATTGGGAAAACGTATGTCACTCAAGGCTAAACCCAGATCCCTAGGTTCTGGAAAACATCACCAGATATGCAGTCTCTTGTGAAACAAAGAGTCAGTCAACTTTAACTGATACAGACTTTCCCCCAGACCCTTCCTGTGTGATAATCAATCAGTTTTGTGATAAATAACTTGAATGGTTTCTGTTACAATCTTGTGGGTTTTGCCTATAAAATTCGAGCGTGGATTGTGCTCAGGGCTTCTCCCTTTGGCTCCACTGCGCTGGCGTGGGAGAGCTCAGGCTCAAGCTGGCAATAAAGACTCGCGTGTGCTTGCATCGGTATTGGCTCCTGCGCTCTTCCTTGGGGTCTCGCAATCTGGGCACAACACTGGCCTTCAGAATTAGGGCAGAATAACTCTACAATGCGGGGCAACCAGGCTGGCTGTCCTTTGAGATGTCAGGCCCAGGAAATTCACACAGGGAGTCTTGGACTTAAGAAAGAAAGGTCATGGTTGACTCTGGTGGGCTCCTGACCCATAGGGAGCTTAACCACTAGCGAGTAGAGACCTGTAGCAGGAACCACGGGGCTGCTGTCGTAAGAAAAGCAGTGGGTGAAAGCCAGGTGTAGTGGCTCATGCCTGTAATCCCACCCCTCCATGAGGCTGAGGCAGGAGGATTGCAATTTTGAGCCCAGCCTGGGCAACTTGGTGAACCCGGTGATTTTACGCAACTCTTTCTCAAACAAAACAAACAAAAAACAACAACAAAAAGAAAACCTCAGCACGAGACCCTAGGTTCAACCACCAGCACCGAAAAAGAAAAAGAAAATAAAAGTAGCAGGACCTTGCCTAGTATGTTTATGACCCCGGGTTCCATCCTCAGCACTGAAAAAAAAAACAATCTTTTTTTTTTTTAAACTACAAATAAACAAGCACTCCTATGACAATAGAGTTGGAAGGATGGGCTTCCCAGCAGTCAGGCTGGGAGGCGGAGGGCTTGGCCATGGCCTTGGCAGAGGCAGCGCCTGGGACCCATCTGTTGCTCGGGTTACAGCTCGCATATGCATTCGTCCCTCCTCGGTTGCCCTGCGTCACCTCCACCTCCCCTGCCAGAGGCATCTGTGCTCCCAGAGGATGAAGGCTGAGCGGAGGAGGAAAGTCAGCGCTCAGCCTGAACATCCGAACATGCGTTCCTTGGCGCACAGCGAGCAGGTGGCTTGGAGAGCCTGCCTGTGCCGA
Organism: Ctenodactylus gundi; assembly: GCA_004027205.1. Taxonomy (NCBI): domain Eukaryota; kingdom Metazoa; phylum Chordata; class Mammalia; order Rodentia; family Ctenodactylidae; genus Ctenodactylus; species Ctenodactylus gundi. The sequence goes on from PVKB01003995.1 coordinate 151,374, forward strand.
GGCAGGATTTTCTCAAGAATTTCAAAGCAGGTCGATATACGACGAAGAGCCACTCACAGCGGCCTGGATCACTGAGTGGTCACAAGGAGCCTAGAGTGGTAGGTGTCGGGGATGCGTGGGGGCCAACCATCTGCCCGTCTTGCACGAGGCTCTGGGTTAGATCCTCAGCATTGCAAAGAACAAAAAGCAAAACTTGACACCACGCAGTGGCCCGCGGCGACTGTGAGGGGCAGAGGCACACAGGAAGTCACATGGCTGCATCTTAAGGATCTGAGTGGAAGGGGCGGGAGTTGAGGGAGGGGCACGTTAGGAGGCATGAGGGGACAGGTACAAGCGCAGGGTTCCTGGCCCTGTCTCCTATCTGGGCCCTAGCAGGAGCACAGCAGGAGGCCGGACTCTGCGTACAGCCAGAAGAGGAGCAGAGGACACTGGGGGTGGCTCCTCGTGACTGCGGGGCTTCCTGCAACTGCTCAGGGTCCAGACAGACTTGGAGGTACTGAAGGACCGGAGGACCCAGAAGTTCTGGGCTGAAAAGAGACTATTCTGCCTGAGCCTCCTGACTGGGGCTGAGGGGCCACAGAGGAGCGCCTGTGCAGCGCGGCCGCAGGGAGAAGTTGACGAAGCTCAGCACTGAGCCGGGTGTGGGGGTGCACACCCGCGATCCCAGCCACTCGGGAGGCTGAGGCGGGAGGAACGAGGCGGCAGAGCGAGATGTTGTCCTTAACAAACAAATGACAAACGAGAAGCAAGATAACGGAGTCATCGGTCGGAAAATGGTCGCACCGTGAGCCCACGGCGCTTAGTGAATGAATCAGACACGAGGACTGAGCATCGCGTGGCGTCTCTAACACGAGAAAATCACAGTCAGCAAAGGAAGAGAGAGATGGCGGGAAAGGAAGGGATGTCGTAGGAGGGCAAGGGGATGTGTGGAAGCGGGGAAAGGGGATGAGGGCAAGGGAAGCTGATGTACAACGTGCACCGATTCCCCAGGCTGAACGGAATTATCGGGTATCACAGATACGCGCTAACGGAAAGCAAACACAAAAAGGCCCGGAGTACGCACCCACCCAGGACACCGTCGCCCCAGGGCAGCGGCGCGGAGCTCACCAGATCCACTGCTGGAAGAGGCGCAGCCGCCCCGCCTCCCGGGCGCCTCTCCTCGCGCGGGCGTGGATCCGCAGTCCTGCAGCGTGGGCGCCTCTGTCCCCAGGCCGCGCTGCCCAGCCTGGGAAGCCGCAGCCAGGCCGAGGCCCGGCTGGGCGGGGGCGGGCAGGGGCCTGGGACCCGGCGAGCTGCGGGCACGTGTGGCTGCTGCAGGGCTTGATGTAGGGCCAGACGCAGTGGCCAAGATTATCATTACACCCTGGAGGCTGCGTTCCCACAGCAGAGCCCGTCTCCAGAGGTCACCGAAGAAAGAGGACCGCCACGGCGCTGGCTTGGCGGAGGCTCAGGCCACCCGAGTTCAGTAGGCAAGTCGCGTCTCTGGATGCTTCTCCTGGGCTCACTTACTCCTTCACAGCCTCGGTGGTCTGACAACAAAACCAGAGTGCCCGAAGTGCAGTTTCTCCTCATTCTGCTGCGCCTGGGTTCAGGCCCGGTCAAGGAGTCCGTAGCTTGTCCCCCGGCCACAGCCACTGCCTGATTACAGGAGGCAGGTGGACTTGCAGGGAAGTGGGGCCTTCAGGCAGAGGCTGAGGCAGGAGGATCTAGAGACTAAGGTCAGGCTAGGCCTTTTGGCGAGATGTGATCTCAAAAAACCAAGCCAAGATGACTGGGTGCCTCCGTGTCCAAGAGAAGGGCCGTCCCTCCGCCACCTGCTTTGCCTGCCCCAGTCATGCCAGTAGGAGCGGCGTGCAGAGCCATGGCCGAGACCCAGGCTGACATTCACACTCCTGCACACAGACAGCAGAGTGGGAGAGATGAGGATAACTGCCACCACCTGAAGTCACTAGGACGGTCCGACGAGGGGTGGGAATCACGTGCCTGGCGTGGAGCCCGGCGGAGGGAACAGGTGACGACGCTGTTGTTTAATTTGGTCATTTTGGCCCATCCGTCTGGCCTGCTGCCCTAGTGTGCTCTTTTGTTCTCACTGTGCTGGGGACTGAACCCACGGAGGCCTTCACACTGAGCTGTACCCTCAGCCCCTTTTTCTTTCTTTCTTTTTTGGGCACAGGGTTTTGCTAAATTGCCTAGGCTAGGCTCAGACTTGCAATCCTGCCTCAGCCTTTCAGAATGCTAGGATTACAGGTGTGCACCACCAAGTCAGGCTTTCTCCCAGTCAGCATTTCCAGGGTAGGATGACGGGGGAAGGACAGTGATTTGGAAGCCAGAAACTGACCTAAGAGATTCTTTTGAGCAAGATCCCAGGGACTTGACCTATGATACTCTTAAGTAAAATCCAGAAAAGCTGTTTTTATGAAGGGGACAGACAGTCTCCTGGGAGGCTAGCGAACCTCATACCTGCGGGGAGTCAGAAAAGACAGCCCTGGTCAGCGGGGTCCACAAGATCAGTGCTTTAGTCCAGCCAGGTGCTCGGGTGCCTCCTGTCCACCACAGGTAGGGGCTCCGCCAGCTCTGCGCCTAGAGATGGCATCGGAGAATCCCATTCTCTTGCAGTGACGCTCACCGGCAGGAACTGTGCCCTGATCTCAATAAAAGAATGCGAAACTCTCTTTCTTCCTCAAGTAATGTGGGGGGAAGGAGCCCCTGGCAGGTGCAGAAGAAAGGAGAAAATCCAGTTCTTGGCAGCAGGGGAATGCGGTTGCCACGGCAACCAGCTTCTTCCCAAGTCCACTCATTATCTGGCTGTTGAGTTAGACGTCCTCTGTGTATCCACCGGGGGATTTGACTCCCCCCAACTCACCACCAGCTATTCCCCGGCTGCTGGAGGGAGTCACTGACCCCTCCTTTCAAGGCTAGGTCCCTCTCGTCCCTGGGATGGCACAATATTTACATACTGATCTTCATGAGAACCAGTGGCGGGCAGTTAAGAGCCTTGTCATTCTCTGGGGAGAGGCAACTGGTCCAACGTTTTCCTGTGCTGGGGATCCAGCCTAGAGCTTTCACATTGAGCTGATGCCCCAAACCCCCTCTTATTTTTTGAAATAGGGTCTTGCTAAGCCACTAAGTTTCTAAAGCTGAGTTTGAACTTGCAGTCCTCCCGCCTCAGCCTCCCAGAGTGCTGGGATTACAGGCCTGTGCCACCACACCCAGCCGGTCCCACCTCTTTAAGCAGCAGTTGGCAAAATGGAAATGTAGACTCTTGGAGCTCAAGTTTTTGGAGGTATCGCCTTGGTATTGCAACGTTTGAAACAGCAAAAAGCGGGGAACAGCTTTCGCACCACGGAGAGGAAGCGGGTGAGATGTGAGCGTTAGTCACTGTGGACTGCGGCGCAGATGAGGAATAATGGGCAAGATCAGATGTGCCGCGTGGAAAGATGTGAGGTTGAAAAGCAAGGTGTTCTAACTCAGAGGGAGCGAGGGGCGGGGAGTGCTCACTGGGTCTGAGAGATTGGCCGTGAAATTCAGTGATCACAGCACCTGTGAACTCCACGTTGACCAAACTCAATGATGCTGGCAAAACATATAATCCTACCTACTCAAGAGGCTGAGGCAGGAGGATCACTTGAACCCAGCCAGTCTGGGTACTATACAGAGGTCCTCCAAAAAAATTAAGATCATTTTTCTGTTATCTGTTCTTTACTACCAGTCTTTTGAAAAACCAAGTGCAACCAGGCCAGATGGTGGTACCTGTGAGCTCGGCGCTCTCAGGAGGCTGAGGCAACCTGGCTTCCTAGCAAATTCACGGATCCTTTGGACTGCTAGGGAGACCCTGCCTCAAAAACAAACAAAAACCAAAAGAAAAAGGGAAACAGAGAGATAAAATGGAAAAACAAGTCACAGAATGAAATGAATACTACAGCATCACCCCATTTATGTTCTTTTAAAGGGCCATACAGTTTTGGAAAGAGGCAACATAAGCTATTACCAGGCATTATCTTTTAGTGGAAGGGAGACGGAATAAGAACCTCCTCTACCCCCTCTGGAGTGCTTAAAACTACAACTAGCACCTATTAGCTTTATAATTTCAACAAGCCAATAGAAAGAGCTAAAGTTAACACAGAAAGCAAGCACTAGTTCACCAGGTGTTCACTGGGCACGGGCTGGCTGCCTCTCGGGCACTGCGAGGTCATGAGGATCCCAGGACCACGCAGCAGTCATCAAACCTGCGAACAAGTCAGCAATGACTACAGCTGGTGATAGGAGCCCGCAGGCCAGACCCAGGTGCTGGGAAGGGGAACGCAGGAGGGAAGGGTTACCGACTGGGTAAAGAGTAACCCTTCCCCGCCTCTGTTATGGTTGGATCTGGAACGTTTCCCCGAAGCCTCATGCATTTGAATATTGCGGAGTAACTATGGATTCCAGGTACTGTAGGAGGAGGGACCTGGCTGGATGGCGTGGATCCTCGGGGCTTGACCCAGAAGGGTATTCGCTAGCCCCACCCTTCCTCCCTCGACTGACTTCCTGCTTACCATGCCAGGGCTTCTCCTCAGCTGGACCTCTGCTATGGGCTTCCACCAAGGCAGGCACCTGTGAGTGGACTGAGATCTTCTGAAACTGTGAGCTAAAATAAACTCCTCCTCCCTAAAGCCGTGGATGCTGGGAACTGAGTCCCAGCAATGGAACAGTAAGACACCCTCCCACCCCTGAGGAAGCGACGCTCAGGACGAGAGCTGGGACATGACAAGCACCCAGGCCTTGGAGCAGACAGAGACCCTGAGGCCGGGGAAGAAGCTGCCCTGTGGTGGACAAGAGAAAGGTCAAACGTGGTGGGGTATGCCTCTAATGCCAGTGCTCTGCTGCGGGGCTGAGGCAGGAGGATTTCAAGTTCAAGCTCAGCCTGGACAATTTAGCCAATCAGTGAGACTATCTCAAAAAAAAAAAAAAAAAGGAAAAGAAAAAAAGGCTGGAGTCGTGGTTTCGATCTGGAGTATCCCCCTAGAGCCTCATGTGGCCAAGGATGTAGGGTTGGGAGGTGGAGCCTGGCTAGAAGGGATGGATACGCAGGGCTTGACCGGGAGGACCATGTGAGGATCTCTGTCTGCCGGGTGGCTCTGGCTCTAGCTACGGCCTCACCATGCGATTCCACTGTTTTCCAGCTACAATAAACCTTTCCTCCCTGAGTTGTGGATGTCGGGTGTTGAGTCACAGAGACCAGAAAGGAGCTAAGACAGCTGGGAATGGATTTCACTGTGAAGATCCTGAGCTTGATTCCAGTCCTGGGGTGAGGGGCAGAGAGCAGAGCCACACGGTCTGATCTGCCAGTTAAATACAAAGATCCCAAGCTGGTGTGGGAGGAGGGGCTGGGGGCAGGGCAGAGGAGACAGGTAGTGATGCCTTTCTTAGCCCCTGCTGAATGAGATCAATGAAGATTTGGAATTTAGATGTGTGTAGAAAACCACAGGTAATTATGGCAAGAAGTACTTCTTTTGAAAGCCTTCTAGTGTACACAAGCAGATAACACCTGTTACCTTTGCTGGCTGCGGGAGCTGTGGCCAGCTCTTCTCAAACTTTAAGGTACCGAAGCCAGTACAATCTTGGTTCCACAGGTCTGGTGTAGGGTCTGCGACCCCGCCTTCCCGACAAGCTCCCAGCTGGGGCCATAGGTCCCCGGCCCATGAGCCACAGCCGGCTTGGCAGGGTCATAGTGCAGTTTTATTTTCCAGTTTTCTGTGATGATCAAATTTCCTCTTTAAAAGCACAACTTGCTGTCTTTGTGCTGGAAAAATAATAAAAAGAATTTTCACCAATTTTACTGAGGCACAACTGAAAATATTGCAATATGTTTACAGTACAATGACATGATGTTTTGACACAATCTACATTAGAAACCATTACTAACAACATCACCTTGTGTAGCTACTGTCTTTGTGTGTGTTTGTGTGTGTGATAAGAACATTTAAGATCTGCTCAGCCTAAAATCCTAGCACTCTGGGAGGCTGAGACAGGAGAATCACAAGTTCAAGCCCTACCTGGGCAACCTTGTGACTGAGCAAGACTCTGTCTCAAACAGAGAAAATTAAAAAGGGGTGAGGATATAGTTCAGTATAAAGGCCCTGGTTTCAATCCCCAGCACCACACACACACACATACACACACAGAGAATATTTCAGATACACTCTCGCAGCAGATTTCAAGTATACCAATATGATACCAGTAACTACTATTCCACGTCCTATGTTTGAACATGGTCTGTTGCCTCCAAAACTCATGCCAAGATGTGAGCTTCTATGTAGCAGTGTTGAGAGGTAGTGGGACCTTTAGGAGGTGATAGGGTCCTTACAAGGGTGCCCACTGGGACTGGACTGGTTACCTTGGGAGCAGGCCATGCTGGGGCAGGGCCTCCTCTTTTATCCCTTGCTGGACCTCCCTTCTGCCACTCGATACACATTGTCCCAGCGGCCCTTTGCCAGGTGTGATGTCCTGCTCCCGCACTTCATGCCTCCAGAATTGTGAGGTAAATAAACTTCCTTTTATGAATTCCACTAAGGCAACAGAAAATGGACTAAGGCACTCTGCTAGACATTAGAAACCCAGAACTTGCCCTGTGGAAGTGGCGCGTTCCACCCTCTGACCACAGCTTCCACTCCCGCCCCCAGGCCTGGCAGCCACCATTCCACCACCAGTTTCTACGAGTTCAGCTTGTAAATGTAAATTAAATTTTGTGTGTGTGTGTGTGTGTGTGGTGCGGGGGATCAAAGCCAGGGCATTGCACATACTGAGCAAGGCTCCCGCACTGAACTTCATGCCCACCCTGAATTCAATTTTTCTAGATTCCACATACAAATGTGACCACGCAGCATTTTTCTTTCTGTGCTTGGCTCATCTCCCTAGCAGAATGACCTCCCAGTTTATTCAGCTGGCTGCAAATGAGAGGATTTCTTTCTTTTTAAAACCAGGACTGCCTCTCCGTTTGAATTTTATATATATAATTTTAAAATTTATTCACTTGCCAACATTTAGGTTGAGTCCATACCCTAACTACTCTGAATATTGCTGCAGCAGACGTGGGAATGTAGGTATCTCTTTAGTTGGATATCATACATATCCAAAAGTGGGATTCCTGAATCATACAATAGTTCTATTTTTAATTTTTTTGAGACAGGGTCTTGTTCTGTAGCCCAGGTTGGCCCTGAATTCATTATGGACCCCAGGCTGGCCTTGGACTCACAGAAATCCTCCTGCCTCAGCCTCCCAAGTGCTGGGATGACAGGCGTGTGCCACCATGCCTGGCTTTATTTTTAATTTTTGGATGAACCTCCTTGAAAGGGAAATTTGACACCAGCAAACCCAAATGGAGGGGATAAGCAGCCCCCTTTTAGCACCACCTTCCTAAATGTTCATGCCTCGTAAGCCTTGCCTGATTTTCTGTAAAACAAATTTAACTTGTGCCTTTGCCCCTGTAGCCTGGCTTGCATACAGGTGCACCTTCCTTCCTTTCCCCAGGAGGTAACAGGAGAGTTTTTAAAACAAAAGACAGCTGGCCAGAGACCCGCTCTCCGTGGCTGTGTGATGGGACCCAACCCCCTTTCTTGGCCCTGCACTGTGTGCGGGCGTTGTAACCCAGCTAAGGGAGACAACCCTAACTGAACAGCGGCACTGTACCCTCACCAGGCACCGTGCGGGCCCTCAGAGCTCTGGCTCCTCCGGGTCCACCCATCAAATAGAAGCTCCGCGACCCTCACGGGGAGAGCCTGTTTTCTCCGCTTTCTGGAGGGGTCTGGTTTCTGCAGCCTCCTTGCTGCTTACCGTCACAGCTGTGCCAGTTAACATTCCCAAGATCCCTGCACGGGACTTCCTTAGCCCCACAGGGCTTGTTATCGTTTGGTTTCTGACTTGGGCCATTCTAACTGGTGTGAAGTAAAAGCTCACTGTGCTTTTGAGTTGCATTTTCCCAGTGGTTAGTGAGACTGTGCACCTGGATTTTTCTGATATCTATTAACCAGTTATATGTCTTTTTTGCCCATTTGGAAATCAGGTCATTTGCTCTCCGGTTTTGAGTTGAGTTCCTCAGGGAACACTAAGCACTTCCGCAGGCTTCTGCTCTCTCCGTGCCTTAGGTTGTCTCTGTACGCTGCTGACTGTTTTCTTTACTGTGCAGTTTTTAGTTTGAGACCCCATTCACCTGTTTTTGCTTGGGCTTTTGGAGTCGTATCCAAAATATTGCTGCCCAGACCAAGGTCAAGCGTTTCCGCCATGTTTTCTTCTAGTAGTTCTACAGTTTCAGCTCTTATGTTAAAGTCTTTAATCACTTTTGAGTTGATTTTTGTATGTAGTATGAGATCATGGTGCAGAAATCAGACTACTGGAGAAACCAAACAGGAGAAACAAGCACCCACCCTGGAAGGGCTGGAGAGCTTTTATTTTGCATGGAGACCCAGACAAGCTAGTGCTCCGAGGTTCTGGGCCCCGTTTATGGTTGCATATACAGCGTATTTATACAGTTATGGTGTTTTTGTCTCCCTGAACTAGTAACAAGTAGTTGTGATTGGCTATTTTAACTGACACTTAAAATTACAGTTTAAAGTTACAAGGTGGTATGAGAATGTGCATGTGTGTTTCATTTTGTTACTGACAAGGTCATGCTGTCTGCCTTCATTGATAAGGCCATGAGCAAGAAGCAGGCTTACAGGAGCAGGATGCCATAAGGTCAGAGTGACCATTCAGGCATGTCCAAAATTTTTAAAGATAAAGTCAAAAGTGGTGTTTTGCTGATGTGAGAAGCAGGTGTGACTGTGGAGGCACAAGAATCCTTCCTCCAGTGGGCGCTATCTCAGACCTTGGAATTTTTCTGTTTCTCAGGGTAAGGGAGGGTGAAACAGATGGGAGCAGGCAAGATTACAGAAGCAGAAGGCACAAGTTAAGTTTGTTTTACAAAAGATCAATTAAGAATTTATAAGACACAGGGTTTTCCAAACATTTGTGTAGCAAGATAATATTATAGAAGCTCACTTACATGAGGGGACTGCTTAGCTTCTACTTTTTGATCTGCAGGTATCAAAATTTCCTTTCCAATAAGGGTCCAATTCCATTCTTCACGTGGATGTCTGGTTTCTCAGCACCATTTTTTGAAGAGATCGTCCTTTTCTCCTGTTGTGTTCTTGGAATCATGGTCAAAGATCAGTCAACCGTAAGGACCTCAAAAAGCAGGCCCTCCAGGTGGCTCGAAACAGAAGCTGAAAAGACAGCAGTGTCTGGGGCCCTGGTCACCAGGAGGAAAATAAGGTCTCTCGGTGACAGTCTTGTGAGAATCTCACATCTCCAGGGCCAACAGACGATTTTTTTTTTCAAGTTCTGTGGATCAAACTCAGGCTGGCCTTGTGCATGGTAGGCAAAACACTCTATTACTAAGCTACACCTGCAGCCCAGAAGAAACAATTTTTAAGTAAACCCCAAACACCAGTAATATATCAAGAATTATGTTAAGTGATGGATATGGAAGGGAAGAGCATTGGAGGGTTGTCAGGAGGGACAGAGCTGGACACAGGACCTTCTAATCCAGACCAAGGCGCTCTGGGCGAGGACACAGGTTCATGCCATGCCTATCCAGAAGGGCCTGACACAGGAAGGAGAAGGGGAGGGGAAGGTCAGGACAGGAGGGGAAGGAGTCGGTCAAGCACCAGCCTTCCCACTGGGTCAAGCCCAGTCAGTGGCTGCGACACCAGCAACACGACCTGCCTTTTTTGACTGTATTTCCTTCTGGCAGCCAACACTGCAAGCGGGAGCTTCTTCAAGGATGAACCACAGTGTTTCAGGGCACAGACTCTGGGACCAGATCACTTGGGTTCAAATCCCAAGTCTGTCACTCACCAACTGTGTGGATTTCATCCAATTACTTACACGATCTGAGCCTCTGTTTCCCTCTCTGAAAAGTGAGGCTAATAATACCTCAGGTTGTAAAGATTCAGTCCATCTTGTATGTAAAGCACTTGAGACGACTGGCATTATATGTGTCATGAAAGAGCTAGCTAGCCCTACTTAATCCTTATAGCTACTCCATAGCCCAGGGCTATCACATGCCCATCATGCCAGAAAGGACATGGGACTGGAAGGGCCTCACTTCTGCTCTGGGCAAGACCCCGGCTGGCCCTGGGCTTCTGTGCTCTCTTCAATGGCTTTCTACCCCAGTGCCTCACAGAGTGCTGGTTCCATTCCCCAGAGCCCTGCCCAGTCCGATGCCCGGTGCCTTGAGCCTATCCCAGGAACTGTAAACACCGCTGACCCTCCGGTCCCCTTGGAAGAGCTGGAGGCCACCCAAGTAGGTCGCAAGCCTCCCCAGTGTTGGCTCACTCAGCATGTGGAAAGGCAGATGAACCATACACCTGAAACCCAGCCTGCAGGGCCCTGCCGGCTGCTCCGCTCACGGGAAGTGAAGGGCGAGCAGCCCCTGCGGCTAGCTTACTTAAACTGCTGGCTGGGTTCAGACTGCTTCCGCACCCAGGCAAAGGACGCAAGTGGTGGGAGGAAGCCACCAGGCCACTCAACTGAAGGACTCAGCTGTGGTGCCATGAGCGCGGCTGTGGTGATAGCACAGTGGGTCCCTGATGCGGGGAGGGGGCCAGCCACTGGAATTCTCATCCTTCTGTCCTGCTGTCACCAGCCCATGTGTCACTCCAGGCTGTGCAGTGAGAAGAGAGGCCAAGTTGGCCTCTGGGTATTTGATCCAAAAGTTCCTATTTCATTTCTGTATGGATAGACATATCCACACAGCGGTGTGTTTACTTACGCCCACTTTGTTACATAAAGAACATGAGATGGCTTGCAGCTATGTGCAGTGTCAAGGAAGAAAACAAATAGCTTTGGAAGTAAAGGACGGAAAACAATGAAGTCAAGGGTGAGATCCGCATCCACAAACGTGCAGGAACATGCCCCACACACATGACAGCCCGAGGGGCCGAGTGAGGGTGAACAGGAAGTGCAGGAACCCCCGAGAGTTCACGAATGAAAAGACCCAGAGCTCGGCTGGGAAGCCCTGCCTGGCCTTGGTGCCAAAACTTGAGAGGAACTCCTCCACGGGGCCTGCCAAAGAGGCCCTGTGGTGCAGCGGGCAATGGGTAGAGTGGCCGTGTCCCCGAAGGCTCCTCAGTGCGGCTGTGACACGAGATTCATTAAAGAATAATCTCAATATTCACTTACACTGCTTGAAACACCAAAAACGTCAGCATGTTCTGCTAAACACGTTACAGTATAAACATCCAACGGAGTGTTATACAGCTATTAATAAGAAAGAGGAGCAACTCAGGGTGCCCAAGCAGCGATTTCCAGATATGCTAGGAAGTAAAAAAAAAGCAAGAAGCAGCATGGGGCTGGGGTGTAGCTCAGTGGTTAGAGCACTTGCTTAGCACGTGCAAGGCCTTGGGTTCCATTTCCCAGTACCACGTAAAAATAAGCTGGGTGGGGCTGAGGAAATAGTGTGGCAGGTAAATGACTTGCCTGGCAAGCATAGGCCCTGAGTTTGATTCCCCAGCACAACATAAATCTGGGTATGTTGGCAAGTACCTGCATTCTCAACACAGGGGAGGCTACGGCAGGAGGACTGCCATGTGTTCAAGGCCAGCCTAGGCTACAGAATGAGTTCAGGACCAGCTTGGACTACATAGCGAGATCTACCAAAAATAATAATAATAATAATAATAATGCTGAGCATGCTGATTCAGTAGGGAGGCTGATGCAGGAGGATTGCTGTGAGTTTGAGACCAGCCTGGGCTACACAGCAAGTTCAGAACCAGCATGGACTTAGAGTGAGATCCTGTCTCAAACAAACAAACAAAAACTGGAAAAGAAGAAGAAACAGAACGCTGTACCTAGCATGTTACTATCAATATTCTCCTCCAGGACACACTTACAAACTCTCGAGGTGTTTGTGTGTCTGCAGCCAGGAATTTGAATCCCTGACCTCACTGTTCTCCTCCATTACACTCTCAAAGCACCGAGAAGAATTTAAATTGTTGCTGTGTGTCTGGAGCTCATTTCTTTCCTTCACTAATTTGTCCAAAGATGCTAAGAGTAGCCAGCCAGCATCATTATATTTTTGAGTTTTCCAGAAATACTCAAATGTATTACATGTAGAATCAGCAAATGCGTCACATCTCACAAGTGGAGAATTAGGGTGACCAAAGGGATCCACTTCCTAGATTAATTCAAACAAGTCACACCATGGGCAATCGGCTCTCCTTATAGGAGGAGGAGAGACCACAACAACTTTAGGTGCCATAAAACTAGACAGCCAATCCAGGAACCTCCAAAGGGCTTAGATGAAACCATTGTTGTAATTCCGTCTCTCAAGAACCACTCCTGGTACCAGACTCTATACTGGTTAGGATTCTTAGGCAGAATTAACAGAAATTATAAATACAGGGAATTCATCTGGCAGGCTTACAAATCCGAGGACAGAAATGGTTCAAAATGGCAGCCTATGCATGCGAGAGGCAGGGGATCCGGTGGCCGCCCAGATGTGACATAGAAGAACACCCATCCGAGGCCGCAGGACAGCAGGTGTGACTCTGCTATGAAGTGTCACTGTTCAAAAAGCAAGGCCAGCACCACAGACAGGAGCAGATCTGTGATGGAGACCTGTGGATAGGAAGGAACTGATGTCTGTAGACACTCGTGAAGGCCAGAGCTCTCCCAGGAAGAGCTGTAACAGTCTTTCTTCGTCCTTCCTTTACATTTCATTCAAGCTGGCAGCTGGGCCACCCCCATCCAGGCCTGGTGTTCATCCCCCATTTGCAGGCCCACAAGTCACTCACACGCACCTGTAAGCTCTACCTGGGTGTGTCCTAACCTCTTCACGTTGACACCATCCCTCCAACCACCAGCACCACTGATCTCCGGAACTTTCCTCATCTTCTCAAACTGAAAGGCCACAGGCATTAAACAGTAACTTCTCACCGGCCCTCCCCTCAGCCATTCCACTCTCTGTCTCTATAAATGTGACTGATCAAAGCATCCTGTCAAAGTAGAATCACGCGGTAGGTGTCCTCTCGTGACTGGCGTGTTTCACTTAGCACAACATCTGCCAGGTTCTTCCATGCTATTGCGTATGTCAGGATACATTCTTTTTTGAGGCTGAGTAATATTCCATTGTAGATAATAACACAATGTGTTAGCTTTCCATCTCTAACACAAAATCCTTGAGGGAATTAACTTAGAAACAGAAAACAGTTATTTTGCTTCCTGGCTTGGGAGGTTCCAGTCCATAATCCATCAGCTCCATGGTGTGGGCCTGTGGTGAGTCACCGTCTCACTGCAGGAGGGTGTGTTGCTGCAGTACTGCTCACCACACAAGCCGAGGAGCCAAAGGGAAAGAGACTGGGGTCTCACAATCAGCCTGGGGTCACGCCTCCAATGACCTAAGGATCTCCCAGAAGGCTCTCCTTCACGAGGGCTCTACAAGCTCCTGATAGCATCCCCCTGAGGACCAAGCTGTGGACACATGGACCTTAGAGGGACATTCCACTCCAGTCTGTAGCTAGCATTGTTTGTCTGTAGCCATGACGGACACTCATTGGGAATATGCACATCTGTTGATGGGCGCTTGGGTTGCATCCAGCTCTGGCTGCTGTGAACATAGGAGCAAACACATCTGGTCCAGTCCCTGCTTTCAGAAATAGAATTTCTGGCTCATATGATAATCTGTTTTTAATTTTGGAGGAGCCACTGTGCTGGTCCCCTCAGCAGCTGTGTTCTACGTTCCCCTCCTGCCCCACACACACACCAGGGCGTGAGTTCCAATTTCTCCACATCCTCTCCAACACTTGTTTTCTTCTTTTTATGACAGCAATTCCAGGGGGTGCGAAATGGTGTCTCGTTGTGGTTTTATTTGATTAGCAATGCCGAAAGTCTTTTCACAGTTTCTAATCCATTTCTATGTCTTCTTTGGAGAAGACAAGTCCTTTACCATTTTTAGAATTAGATTGTTTGGTTGTTACTGAGTTTTAGCGGTTCCTTGTATAATCCGGAGATTAACTCCTCAGCAGGCAACCTTTCATTCTGTTTGAGCATTCTTTTGATGCACAAAAAGATTTTAATTCTTATGTAGCCCATATTTACTTTTTTATTGCCTGGATTCTTGGTGTCATATCTAGGAGATCATTAATATTTCCAACATCATGAAGCTTTTCCCAATGTCTTCTTCTGAGAGTTTTGAG